>JALDNG010000020.1:14010000-14020000 GCA_024349245.1 Neodontobutis hainanensis | reverse complement strand
AGAGGACGGAGGTTGGCTACGGCAGAGGAGCGCATGTCCACACGCTTGTCCCATCGCGCATCCTGCCTCGCGCCTCCCCGGCTCTAGCCAAACAACTGCAGTCAGGGGGACCTGGCGCGTGCGGGGGATACGAGGAGGAGGAGGGAAGTGCCCGTGAGGTCTGTCACTGAAGGAAGCGCTCGCAGTGGACGGACGATGGGTGTGTGCTCCTGCGGTCCTGTCGGTCCGATGTGTGTGTCTCTCCGCTGTGCAGTCTCCTCTCAAGCCCTGGCCGCGCGCAGGGATTGGTCGCGAGCCGGTAACTGATACTCAGACAAGGAGAGAGAGGATATAGAGAAGAAGAGCGAGTGTGTTTTCGCGTTCACATGGGCTCATCACCATTCAAAAGGCGCGTCAATCAAAACTGGAGCGGAGACGTCACTCCTCGCATAAACGTCCCGTGGCCAACTTGCAGCTTTGTTGTGATCACATAAATCACTTTCGCGGTGTAGTGCGACTCCACAAATTCCCAGCTCGCGCTATATCTAATCGTCAGACACTCTTGGGTTTACCCTGAACGTGTCGCGCTGCTCCCTTGTGTCTACCACGGGACACAGGTCTCAAGGTCTAGCACGCAGCCTCTGCCTTATATGGCTTTTAGAGCTCAGACAAGGAAGCAGCGTGCACCATAAGGCGACCGAGGCCCTCTGAAACAGGACACTGAGACATTGTTGACATTGAGGTCCTCAAAATATCCTTCATGTGCTTTCTGGTGTCAAATGTTTGGCGATACAGTCAAGCTTTTAACAATACTTGTGTGTGGGATACTTCAACAAAAATCCTAATAAGTAGTTATTGAGTTATTAAAAATATGAAGACTCGAAAATGAGCACATATCAGAAGCTTAGCAACACTTTTGACCTTTATACCATAGAGTGCATAGTCTTGCTATATTTAATATGCAATTATAATGGTTTCCTGATGATTAAAGAAAAATTTTAATTAAATCATTTTTACATAATGAACCTTGCTCACCGGATACTGCACATTTATTTCAAATCCTAAGAAGTTATAGAGGCTGTGTTTGAAAACAATACCTAGTCATTATATATGGCGTCTGATGTCTATTGAACAGAAAAATAATGCACTCCAAGATTCCCACAATGCACTGAGGATGTGGTGAACCGGGGCGCTCACTAAACGCTCACTAGTAGGCCGTGATGTTATTTTGTATTTGAATGGAAAAAAATAAAAATAGCATAGCATTAAGTCACAATATAGCTAAAGTTAGCTGATGTTAGTTTGTACTGACATAGCTCTCCTGAAGAGAAGGTTGTAATAGTGTTACAGTAACACCACTTTTAATATTTAACACCCTCATACGTATTCTTATTAATTTGCCCTTTCACTGAGTTTATACCTGACTCTAGTCTCGATAAGTTATTACTTCTCTGATTATGTGCCCAGTGTGAGTGATTGACGTCTCCCTCATCGAGCTGTAATTCATGTTGCATGTGTTCATCATCACCAGTGCCATCATCCATCCTGTTATTTGTATTCCTTCGTGGCATTGGGTTTCCTCGCGGGGCAGCCATCAGAGAAGAGCAGAGCTGCGGCTAATGAGCTCTGACTGCTAACACCTGTGAGAGTGGACATCAGGGTTTACATTGGTGCTGCACAATGTGTCTTTCTGTTTAAAACAACAGTGCTCCGTGGGTGTGCTGTTTCTGTAAGGACTCATTATATTGACACATGGAAGTGAAATCTGAAATGTAAACCCCAAAAGTTTTACCTGATTAAAATTGGCCCGAAATGATTGGCCTACATTAATTACAAAAAAACATGCCCTGATTTTTAGCTCTTACCAATAATAATAATTGTAATAGTCCCAGTTCCTTCAGTGCCCAGGCTGCATTACTGAACCACCCATCACATGACTTATTAAATTTAACACAATAAATCAATGTTGAGAAATTTCTCCATCATAATGTTTCACAATAGCATATTGGATAAACACAGGTTGCCTTCATTTAAAAACTGACAGGCTATTACACAAAGTTCAGAGGTCTCCTAAGCCTAAAGGTACTAGCATTTCTTACAAATCAATACACAACATATGTGTTTGAGGTTGTTGCAGTAATGGGTCCAATCTTAAGCTATTTGATTTATAATGTTCTGAAAAAAACAAGGTTAAAAGGGCATTGTGTGTGAGTCTGGATGTGCTTTTGCTTATTGTGTTGAACATTTCTGGCCATGTTCATTTCAGGATATGGCTTGCATGCGGTTTATAGTGAGGATTTCCTTCTTTTCCTCCCCTGATAATACAAACTGATATGTTATCAATAAAATGAGGACATGACCCACATGTCCTCATTTTCTCTCTTTGGGCGGACCCCCAAAGAACCCTTGTTTATTTATAATTTGTGTCATGTTGTGGAGGATTTCCATGTCACTGTCCAAACAGATAAAATTTGATTCAAACCAGACTAACTCAGTGTGTTAGAGGAAGAGCAGAAGGGGCTCCAAAAATGAGATCTGTTGTGAATATTCTTGTTTGGCTGTGTCCATGACCATGGCCAACTCTCTAAACAGTAACTGTCCATTCTTGTTGATTTTCCTTAAACACATGTAGCTCTGTTATCATCTGAAAACCATGTACTTGTGACTTTATTTATTTTTTTGGACAAGTAATTTACAAAGGCGTGCATTTTTAATAAACACATGTTAGGTCACACAGTGGGAGCTGTCAATTACAAGAGAGGACAAGACAGAAAAGGATCAAGAGGCACTGAGAAGGGAACAACAGAGTGTGACAGGAGGCAGAGGGGGGTCTGAGCCAAGGCAGAAGGATACACACAGAAGATGAGAGGTGTTAAATAAGAGGACAGACTTAAGATGAAGGAAGGAGTGTCAAGAGAGATGATAATAGAGAGACTATTTCCACTTTGTGTGTGTGACTGTGCACAGACATCTGGTGTGTGTTGGCGGACAGACCCATAGTGCTCAGCTGGGTCTCAGTTTGTGCATGTGATTGTCTTGCGGGACGCCAGTGCCTTGGGCCCCAGATTTAGATCTGTCAGTGAAGCCATTAACAACATTGTCCACCGGGCCTAAGGCTTAAAAACTGTTAGCAAGAGATACCACTGTTTTACCACTGTGTTCTCTGCTCAACCAAATGAGGAGATTCAGTCATTAGTAGTAAAAAGGAATTACTCTGGCAAAACACACATTAGTCTAGCAGGAACATGCAATTAGAAATTTAGCAAATATTGATTTGACAATAGAGTCATTAATAAAACAATAATATATAGTAACATAAAGAATAAAAATACAATTCATGCTAAAAGCCACACTATACATTACAGTCTGGTCAGCACAGCAATGTTATTCCCAGCATTAAGTCCCAGGAGCATCTATCCCTGTTCCTATCTCCTTAGCTCCTGGGCAACAGGCACTGGGGCAGAACTACTGTGTTAATGGGCCATAGCACTTCAGATTGTGCTTGTGTTCTGCTTTGTCTAGAATTTAAATCATACTATATTAAAAAAAAGCATCCAAAATGTTGGACTCCACAGTGTCCATGAATGTATATTAAAACAATGAGCTACAGTATTACTGACTGAACGTCCTGTGTGATTCATCCAAGGGTTTATTGATTCATTTTATCATATTTACAATGCTTGTTAACCAACCACACAACAATAAAATGAAAGTGAGCCAGAGTTATAGCCAGCAGTTTTTTTTTCAATATTGATCTTTTATCACAAGACTAAATATACACGGCAAACTACAACACAAAACCTGCGATACATGTAATGGGGAAGCTATTAAACATGTTCTGGAGATACAGACGTCAAAGCAAGCAGAACATGTCCACATTGAAGGCTTTTAAGAAGACCGGGTGGTTGTGACGGGAAGCAGCTGTAATGTGACAGCAGTGACCAATGCTTCGCAATAAAATGCACCGAAGCCTACTTTTACGAGAGAGGAAATTCCTGTTGTTCCACTTTGTGCAGGGCTGAGGCGATCTGCTGCTGCAGTAAATAAGACCTGACAGATGAGCAAGGCAGTGGGCCGTAGCCTTCTTCTTTTTAACACAGCTTTAATATGTAATAGCAACCCATTAATGTGACCCCGAACAGCCAGAGAACTCATTAAAAGCTGATTTGTTTGTTACACAAGGCTAATATCAGAGACACCCGGTGCCCTGGTGCTGTAGGTGAAAGTGGTGTGAGGTTGTGAAATATGTCAGCAGTAAAAATAGTGTGTGATATGCTCCAGTTTATGACTCAGTGTGATCAATATCGCTGCCAGACTCTTGAATGTCCCGCCACAAGGTCTAACCAAGGTCTGTGAATCAGATAAGGTCAAGACAATGGTAAGATGAGCACAACTCCCCTAAAAACAATATTAAAGTTTACAGAGGGTCAAATAAAAATGTGATTGTGTCACGCTTTAGCCGAGTTCCCCTGAGTCAGGCTTGTGTGTCAGCTCCACGAGTTGACTTAACTTGATTACACAATCTGTTCTCCACCTGGAGTGTTTACCTTTGTTTACTGCCGGGATATTTACTAATCGTTAATACTTGCTGAAATATAAACAAGCAAACTAAACACATGCTTAATTATTTATAATTCTTACCTTGTAGCCTAACGGTTAATAGCCTTTTGTTTGGCTTGTATAAAATGTCTGTTACTGAGCCAAAACAGACAGAAACTAATATAGCATGGATTTCTTAAGGTTTAAATCAGCATGGAATATGGCAACTTTGACAGTAGCTAAAAGTTTATTCCCTCCTCTTTCATTCTCCGCTCACTCATTCTGTCCGTCCACACATCCCTTCATCTGCTCAAGCCCGTGATGAAGAACGGAGTAGATGAATGAGGTATGCAAATGGCTGAGTAGCTTGTGTTTTTCACCCACATTCAGGACGATTTGAGCCGAGGGAGCGCCTCCTTGGAGCCTCACTCTGAAAGAGCATGGTTGGCTTTTTTGGCGGCAAAGTGGCTAGCACTGTCGCCTCACAGCAAGAAGTTTCCGAACTCAACTCCCGGGCTGGACAGGGAGTCGAGGAGTATGCATGTTCTCTCTGGGTTTGAATGGGTTTTCTCCGGTTTCCCTCACTAACATCAAAACTAAAGCTATAATACTATAGCTATAGTACCCCCTGGTGGCAGATGGCAACAAGGAATTTACCCACACGGATAATCAAGGGGAATTAATAAATAATTATTTTAATAGGGCCAGGTACTAGAGATGGTAATCATCCGCCCTAGAACTTAATGCCCAATCTTTTTTGCCATTATGAAAAGTCCAGTCTTCATGATCTGTTTTATTAATAGTTTTACCACTAATGGGTGTTTCCTTGAGTGCCAAAGCTGACCAAGGTCTCTCAAAGTATGAAAAACACTAAGTAAGGGTTAATCAAGAAGCATCAATCCTTTACTGCTTGCTGCTTTGTTTACAATTGGTCCTAAGTGGAGGTTATTATACACGTTTGGTTGCAATCCAATCAGCTAATCAAAAGTATATTCAGGCACACCCTAGCAAAATAAGAAAGTAGTAAGTGTGTGGAGATAATAGGAATTCCTTTTTGTAATTCTAAGATAAAAACACTATTAAATAAGGACTTATTGCATAATTCAGAGAACCGTAGTTCAATCAATAAATGTCAAATGTGTCCTTCAGAGAGACACGTGTATCTGCTCTCAGATGAGTCCGGGAACACTCACGGTCAGACTGGGCAAGGTTAACAAAACTGTGGGTGTTTTTCACTGTATATTTATTACATGTGTCGTCAACCTTTGGTTTATTCTACCCAGATCATGCTCCCCAACAACACGGACATCACTATCGCTGTCTCCAGACACAGTGAGTGCTTGGAATAAAAACAATAAGCTGGCCCAAGTTAAATTTCAGCGGCCAAACATCACCTTCTGTGTCCACAGGGTGTCAGGTTGTAAACAAGCAGCAGATAACAAGCAGCAGCACTTTCTGTGGCTAGTGTTGTTAGATGAAACTCACTGTTTCGATTGTTCATTTATTTTTTAAACTCATTTCTACATAGCCTACTACGGAGGGAATAATTTGGTAACACTAGAAAAGTATTCTTCAGAACGGTCTGGCCATGCTTGATCAAAAATGAACTGTAACTTAGCTGAAAGTAAAACTCTGCTGAGTTTTTTGGAATAGTCTTAAGTGTTGTTTTGGCAACCGGCACTAGCATTGTTGCTTGAAGACTTGTTCGGAAAAAATTGGACTGCAATCAGAAAAAAATTGCTCCTGTTGAGTTTGCACGGTTTTCACTCAGTCATTTCTCCTACCATCTATCTCCCCTTATCTTAATCCATTGCTTTCACTGCCTGCACCACCCCTCCTTCCTGCTTCCCTGCTGCTCTCAGTTTAATACAGCCCACAATCTCTGCCTCCTGTGTCTCCTTCCCCCTTTTACTTCCATCTTTCCATCCTATTCATCCTTCTTTGCACTCTTCCACTGGCCTCTCCGCATGTAAGCCTTCGCCAAACACAGCTTTAACTGGAAAAGCCTAAGGGCGCTGCAATTTACGCTTGATCTTTTGAGGTTTTATCACACTCGAGTCGTAGGCTACTGTTATCCTCAGCCCAGGGCAGAATCTTTCTCCAAACTAATTAAGTCTCTTCTCACAGTGCTCATCTTCCACATTTGGGTTACCTTGCTGCAGTTCAGGGTGAGACACACTGGAACAATGCATTGGTGTACAAAATAGTTTAAATTATTTTATCAGCTTCCGTAATGAGCACAAGGTTTGTTTTGTTGTTTTCCTGCTAGTTATGCACATGTTTATGTTCGCAAAACTCTTCAAAATGCGAATCAAAATTGTCTGAAAGCATGTATGAACAAGAGTAGTACTTGAACATATTGTAAAGGTTTCTCCACAAAATCATATCTTTGTTTGGTCACGTGTTGTCACAGACACAGAGGAATCTACCCATATACTGTATGTTTCTTATAACCATTTTGACCAAATTTAACCATTGTGATATGGATATGTAGTTTAGTATTAAACTCAACTGCAAACGGCAGCCAAAACTCTTTCACATTTCAATAACATTGTATGCAATCACACACACCCATTAGCATCCCATTTTAATTTATTACCATCTAGGTGTTGTTTCTGCCAACCTCTTATGACCAAGAACAGATCAAAATTTTATTTTGTACCACAAGCCATTAAGACGTTAAATCAATTAAAATAAGCTATCTGTCCAGCTGGCAGGGTTAGACCCAATGGTATTTTTATTTGTATGTATGTGTTTTTTGGTGTTTTGTAATGCATCGTATTGTTTTTGTTATATGTTGTCATGTAGTGCCTTGAGACTGTGCCGCAAACCCAATTGCCCCACGGGGACAATAAAGTTCTTCTTCTCTCTTCTCTCATTTGACCTCCTGGAGGAGCAGAAAATGTCAATAATTGTGTTTAAAGATGTTTGTCTTTGATGTGACAGTGGGCATGTAGCATTTAAACCCCTTGGTACATTATCACTTCGTCGTGTCCTGGATCTTGGCTCTCTCTCACTCTGTCTTGTCTTGGTCTCAGTATATTTGGGAGTCGGTCAACACATAATGTTGTGCGCTTCATTTTTCAGTGTGATCTTCAACTGTGCTGACGTTACCCAGCAGCTTCTAACTTCGCCAGACAACACTGAGCTAATGACATGACTGTGATTATGCTTTATCAGGATACAGAATCAGTAAGAAAAGCAATGCTCGGCTAGACATTACACAACTGATGAGATCTGTGAACGGCTCACATTGTGCATATTTGAATACATTTACCAGTTTTAAAGCTCTGATGCATAACTTATCAGAAGAGCTGAAAATGCACATACAGAAAATCAAGCTAAAAATTCCTTTAGATAATATATTCATGTGTGATTTGTTCATTTGATTTTAAATTGAGAATCAGAAAAAAAAAAACTAAAACAATGCAAACAACCTGACAGTTTGAATAAACAAATAACAGTGTCTGGTCTTTGTTATTATTTGTACAATTTCTGTTTACCAGTGCTTCCTTCACTTTAAATTGAGTTCAAATTGAATGTGGCACCGCTGATGTAAACCATGGGCTGGGTCGATCTGTATGAGTGACAGATCGTGGTCGCTGCAGTGTAAAGTACTTTGTGTGAAATGGAAACTTCTTTGAGACTGTGTGGAAATATTGCCAGCATTAGTCAACAAAACCTGCAGTGTTTAGAGTTTAATGTCAGCTCCAAGTCTAAAGACTTGAGTTAGTCATGCGCCGTGCTCATTGCCGCAGCAATTTCTACTGGTAGGCGGTGGCATTCATTTTCACAGAACAAGGGTTCATCCTTTTATTGTGTGTCGCAGTCATATGAACAGCCTGAACGTGTTTTTGTGTGCACAGCCAGAAGCTCAGCACCACATATTGCGCTGGCCTTTAACATATTATCAATGAAATCTTTTGAACCCTGCAGGGGGCTAAAGCACAGCAGTTATCACCAGGGAGATACACTCAGTTCTTCATTTGGGTTTCTTAAATTTCTTTTTTACAAAGTCCTCAATGTGCTTTGCAGTTGATTTCATTAATGTCAGAAAGACAAAGCTGAAAGTGGGAGACAAATGTATTCTTAAGTCACAATTTTTTTTTCAGTGTATTTTTCAAAGATAAGTCAAATATAATCCAGTCAATCATATAGTCCATACCCAGAATATTATTAATATGATGTGCCATGATATACAATGTGTAAAAGAGGTTTGTCAATGTATGTATGAATCTAGGAAGGTTATGTTTGAGGGAGCCAGATGGCTGCTGGCTGACATAACAGTCTGAATGAAGGGAAATCAGATGAGACAGTTGCTCTTATCTCTCCATTAATGCACTTAAAGAGAGCCTGATATGTACATTAGCCCTGCCCCACACACACACACACACACACACACACACACACACACACACACACACACACACACACACACACACACACACATACACACACACACACACACACACACACACACACACACACACACACACACACACACACACACACAGACACACACACACACACACCATACACACACACACACACACACATTGTTGCGTCATTGGAAAACAAACAGAGCACAGTTCTCTCCTGACACACTAGCATAAATATAATCCATCTCTTCAAAGAGTCTGACATCCTATGTCTATTTGTTTGTGCTCTTATTATATCTCTTGTCACCCTGAAGCATTTTCATGTCGCGTTTGTGCATTTCTGCTGACACCTAAATCCCTTCCATGGCTCTCCATACTCCTCAACAACAGTTTTTAAAATAAATTCATGCCATTGGAAATACTATCTCAGGGCTTTATTTTAACATACAGTACAATTCAAATGAATTTGCTTAATATAGCAATGCAATCAAGTTGTATTTGTTTTAAGTTTTTTTTTTGTTTTGTTTTGTTTTTTTTTTGCTTCACTTCTCTACACCATTTCAACATTTATTAAGTACATATATTTTCAGTTTTAGTACGTATGCTTTATAATTATGTCCATGTAACCACAGCTTTTGGCATCACTCTGTCTTCTGGGGTCTGTACTGTACCAGGAATAATGTGTAGTTAATGTTGACCAAACACATGTTGTGTTTCTACTACATCTATTGGCTGTTAAGTGTAACCAACTGAGATTCAGACATTAAAATTCATACATTCATAAAAAACATATTTTAAATAAATTTAATAGACTTTTACTCAAATGTTACAGTATTGAGCATTAGCCAACATTTCATTAATATGCTTATGCCAAACGTTTCAGAAATATCACATATACTCTACCTACAAATGGCTGACGTGATGATAATACAATACACAACTGTGTAATTTCAGGTATATGACAGTATTTGTGATTTGATTACAGTGTTGAAAATGGACCCAGGGACAGATAGGACCTTCATGTATGTGTCTGCAGCTAGGATGGACCCTGTGAGCACAAAGCAGCATGGGTGCTATCCAGGGAACGGAAGAGAAAATAGAGA
>JALDNG010000020.1:13777500-14002500 GCA_024349245.1 Neodontobutis hainanensis | reverse complement strand
GTACCAGGGTTTCAGGCTTTAGGCCACTTTTTCTCTCCAATGCACCTATCCTAAGAGAAAGATGCATAGGTGGCTTGCAGCATTTTGTTAAGCCATGTGTTCAGTCAGCCAATATTAATAAGTTTTACCCCAGGATCAAAAATTATTGTGAAGCGCACAAGATGGCATATAGCCCTTTAGTGTACGTTATAAACCAGCTCTCTTTTCTTTCAGGTTGCCTTTTAACCATAATTTTTTACCACTTGCCATCTCTTTTCTGACTCCTCTCTGTGTGCATGGCCATTCCATGCGTCTGCACCTAGCTCCTCTCTTCCTCTTTCTCATTTTTGAAATCTCCTTTACCTTCCCGAGCCAGCCCTCCTCCTTCTACTTTCCTCCTCCTGCTGAGTTGCTCAATGGTGATTGCATCTGTGAGATAAGACGAGTGTCAGGTACAAAATGTCCTCCAATTTCTGGGTGTCTGCTTCAGGAGTGGAATAAGTCAAAATGGCAGTCTATGGGGGAAAGATGAGTGATCATTTTAAGTTCAATAGTGGCATTAAAGGAATCCAACAAAACAGAAGATCATGTCTGTAAGAATGGATGAATATTCTCTTGAAGTGAGACAAGTCATGACCGAGACTATAATGTGTCAAGACTAAGGCTAAAAAACATCAATGTGCTCTGGAAACCTCCCAACTCTAAACAAGGACTGTGACGTACTTCATGGTCCCACAATAATAAGAGCTATTCTTCAGTAAAGAAAAGGAAATGGGAAAGAAAAGTCAGTGCTTTCTTTAGCATAGGAACCTCTTGATGTTCCTTATTAAAATAAAATGAGCTTACTGGCATCCCACAATCCATTGCTCCACCACCTGAGAATATTTAATCTGTGCAATGTCTGTTGTGTGGATTCATTGCGGTGTTTTCTGTGATTTAGTTTCTTGGGTAAACCTCTGAATAATTATATTGAAGCCTTTAGTGTTCAAAACGAGGTGAAAAAAACTCCCGCTGATTTGATTTTAACACTTTTTCAGTGTCTATAAAAGAGCACCTAAGACTGAGTTAATGGCTTTCTTTTAGGAAAGTTGGAACCTAAATCTAAAATAGTGATTTTATAGACTCTTCATTACTAAAATTAGACTTTTACACATGTTGTCAGATTATTTTAACCCTCACTGTTGACCTTTACATTGTTGTCTGTTAACTATTGAGGAGTTGGTCCAATAATAAATTGTCTATACATTTGCTCAAAGGACAAAAACACACACAATATGCACAATATAAATATTCACCATGGAGCTGAAGAGGCTATAACTGCAACATATTCTGTCTGGCCCAATCCTGGGGCTCTTGTGTGTGTGATAAGAGCAGTCCTACAATCCTGAGGGTGACACTGATTGTCTTATTAGAAAGTCAAGACTCTCCACAACCAAGAAATATAGAGATATAAAACAACAACAAATAAATAACAAAACAACAGTCAATAACTTACAATGTCTGACCTAATCAATTTAAACTGAATACATTTATTCCAGTTTATTCAGGTGGACATCATATTCTGTGCACGTGTAGTCTGCCGCTGAGGTTAGTGAAGTCGGATTGTCAAAACACTGCTGACGTTGTCAAGGGAAAGGAAATAGAGCAGCTATCTTAATAAGAATAGGCCTAAAACAAGACAACAAGTTTGCCAGTGCTAGCATTAAGGCAGGCAATGAGGCAATTTAAATGACTTAAAAAACAAACTTCAAAATGACTGATGACTAAAGTTTTCCACCCAATACTAATTTAATTCTAGACAGTGACCTTTAAAATGTTAAATGTCTTTAAGTGTGTACCGAGTGTACTGTTTTCTGTGTACTCACCTCAAAATAACACAATGCATTTATCTGTCATTTACAAAACACATCTTTAAAATATGAGCAGTGAGCTTGCTTTGAAAATGGATACCGCCCCCCAAAAAAAAACAAATACTTCCACCTCTAGGAACCATCTCAGAAAATATATTTTTCAGGTTAGTTTTTGCAGCTACACAACGCACAAACACATTGAAATGAAAAGAACGTGAAACTAGACTAAATGAAACCATTAGACAAACAAATCTGAAAGTGATGTTTGGTTTCCTTTTAGCCAGGGCAGAGAGGGGCAGCAGCACAGTTGCTGTCTGATTGATTGTGCAGAAAGGGGAAGAGAGGTGGTTGCCATGGGAATAAGAGAATGGACTTGCCCACCCACTTTTTGTTCCTGAAGACCAGTAATTGATGATAAACTGGGTGAGGAAGGGTTTGCTGAAGGATAATCAGATGCAGCCAAGCACAACGACTACTTAGAAGAAGAGCTACGTGACTCTCCAAGTGCCCGTGAGCCAGTGTCATGTGTGGCGTTGTACCGTCAGCTGGAGGTGAGTGGCGGAGACAAGGTGTTAATGAAAGTCAACTGCATCCAGCTGAGAGACGCTCCACGAGGCACCGCCAGCGAGCCCTCTAAAGATCACACAATTTCAATGCACGCCATGTCACTTGCATCAGCTACACAGGAGGAGGTTATAAAACTCACCAGAGACCCCTTTGTCAGAGATTTGTTTGTACAGTTTGTGAGTTTAAACATAAAATATGGATAATGGTTATTTTATTGTAACTTTACAGTCTATTATTTGGCATTAGTATTCTGCTGACCCTCCATATTTGAGTGCAGTGTATGAATTGATTAAAAGAAACAAGCAAGTCTTAAACATTTCTCAAACTACAGTATAAGCATAGTCTTTAGGTTTACGAAAAAAATTTAAGCTTAGACTGGAAATAAAATTGAATATAGCTGGTTAAAGCATACAAGTAGACAAGGCTTAACTGTTGCACCTAGTCTTTGATGGTATTCTTTCTTGGACAGAACACATAAACACAGTTTAGGTCGCAACAGCGCAGTAATGAAAAAAATGTTCTGTCCAGTGAGAACAAGCACAGCAAAAATGTATTGTAACCTTTCTTGGCTCAATCTACGGCAAAGACATTTTATATGATGCAGTGAATTTGAAAATTCCTGTCTTTCTTTCGTAAATCTAATTGTTAATATGCATAATCATTTCACCAGATCAGCGGCTAATGGTTATATAACAATTTCATGAAAATTTTTTTATAACTAATAGCCATAGTTAACTTTGCTCATTGAAAAGTAAGAATAATTTGAAGACTCATGTTCTGAGGTAAGTCAAACTGTGGCAGAAATGCTTCTTCTTAATGGAATATGTGTGTCTTATTTTTGTACCAGATTACAAACCTAGTGTAGGAGCAGTCCTGGTTCTGTGACATCCTTCCTGCATTAACACCAGCTGCTGGGTTTAATACAGCCACCGTTACACATGTGATAATAACTCAAGGCAACAAATGTATTAATTACAAATAGTACAACTAAAAAGTAAAATTTTGTATCTTTATCATTTTACATTTCAGAGTTGCATGAGTTGTTAAAATGTATAAAGTCACAATTTATATAGAAGAATGTAAATATATGATATTTTTTGTTTAAGATCAATTGGTGGCCACATGGTGATAGTAAGAGCAATACCACTGCTAATGAAACCCATTTGAGTTTCATAGGCAATGATACAATTTTGACATTCATAAACAACATAACAACATTACAATTACAATTTACAAATTACTGTCTTTGTTTAAAAATTAATTGTATGAGTGAAACCATTATATCTGACATATATGATTTTACCAAAAGCACCAGGGAAAATAACATTAACCTAGCCTACACCATGTGTTTTTGGGACTGCTTTGATGGCCCAGACTGTGTAAAGCAAAACTCATAAATCATAAACATTTGTTGTTAACGTATGTCTTTCATAGTTAAGCAATCAATATATAATATATTTTAGGAAATGTGCGTTGCATTTACCTTCAGTCGAAACGTTCACTTTGAACCGCTTACTAATCATTCTGCACATGTTAGTTGATGTTCCTTTCTGGAGAAAAGCAGCCTCATTGGACCATTCCTTCTACAAGAATTGCATTTAATTGCAAAAAAATATGTATAATTTCAACGTCAAAATATTTGTTATAGGCTACTATCTAAACTGTTCATGTGAGGAAATGTTAAGCTATATCATTTTAAACACCATTATCTTAGCTACTAACAGGTCTAACTAGGTCTAAAAATAAAGAACATTTTTTATTTGGCAGGTTTAGTTTAGTATGTCCTCTCTGTGCTCAGTTTGTCCTCTCTGTGTTCTGTTTGTCTTCTCTGTGCTCAGTTTGTCCTCTCTGTGCTCAGTTTGTCTTCTCTGTGTTCTGTTTGTCTTCTCTGTGCTCAGTTTGTCCTCTCTGTGTTCTGTTTGTCTTCTCTGTGTTCTGTTTGTCTTCTCTGTGCTCAGTTTGTCCTCTCTGTGCTCAGTTTCCTTTTTGTCAGATCCATCTGTCTTTTCTGGGCACCATCTTCTCTAGGTTCCACAGTTCTGCCATATTCTTGTTAAAGATAGAGAAATGCACAGTGTTATTTTGATGTCATTATGAGGTTTAAAAAAACACATTTGTTTGTTTGTTATTTCTCAATAATGTGTTTTTTCATCCTTTTCACTCGGCATAGTCTGCATATGGTTAATTTAAATTGGTAAAGAACCCTTCGATTCACAAATAAACAAAAAAAGCAAAATTACTAATAATTTTATTAATGCATTTAAATTACTTTTGCAATCGTCCCCTTACGTGGTGTCACTGTAAGTATAATATTGTATATATAAACATGTTACAAGTGTGGCCAGACAGCAGACAGATGTTGCTATTATGTATTAAAATTTAGTCTTTTGACCACAAGCCGTCTCAGAAATGAAAGAAAATGCTCTCCCCCATAGCTGGTGTTTTGATTGAGCTCTCGCGTGTTGTTATCTTTGAATCTCACTGTATTTTGTCCCAGGATCTTTTAATAATTTGTCATTCCCACCAGAAATTTTATTTCGAGGCCACATAAAAATAAATTTGTAGCCTTGAGTTAATATCACATGTATCACAGCCTAGTGTTTTTTGTCATTCCCACGCACTAAGAAACTCGAGGCCTGTAATTCTTATTTTTTTCCTTACGTGTCCTCTCCAGGGCTCTGTAATAGACAGACACAAGTAGACTTTTTTTTGGTAATTATTTGTTTTTGTTGAATGACTAATGGTTCAGACTAGGTGCTCTAATCACTAATAATAAATCCCAACACTCCTGACCCCTGACCTAACTCTGCAGCTGCCCTACATTCAATTCAACTTTGTTATTTTGAATGTTGTCGGTAAACAGTTCAAACCTGTCCACACAGAGAGTAGGCTATATACTGTATATAGCCTACTGCATTTAATAAACCCCAAAATGTGTTCAATTTCCCTTAAAAAAACCTGACTGCAAAGATCCCTTGGCTCTTCAGCTGAAGTTAAATCAGTGATGACAAGAATGACTGTCTGCCTTAATTAAAAACACTTTAAATCATTAAATGGAGGTGATAGTACAGCTAAATCCAGGGTACACAGGAGATAAATGGCGTTATGTGAAAATCATTTGACAACTAGGTCCTTACCTTTTTCTGCATGAGCCAATAAAATAGGACAGAGTAGCCTGAACCTTTGAATCTATCACGTCTTCTCATGCGCATCCTAAATGACACATTCAAAGATCCAAGAAATGATAAGGCAGGTCGCACTCGTACATCAGCTGTCTGTCGCCTCTGCACGTCTCCCCTCCTTCTCTTTAGTCTCCTTGTCTGCACACTTAACCACTGAATAAGAATTCTGTGGAACACCTGGACCAAAGCAGCTTGACAGGAGCAGCCCTGCCATCTCATCCAAAGTGTAACATTAAGTAAAGTACACTGTGACCTTTGGCCGGCCCTCCTTTTATACAGGCAAAATGTTACCAGGATCAACACCTTTGATGTGAGCAGCACTGGCTTGGCAGTTGGCAGGTTACCATGACAACAAAGCAGAAAGGATTTATTTGAGGTTGAAATCATTTGGGACACAGAATCAAAGCAACAGAATGTATTGGCAACATTTAATTCAGTGGTTTTCTGATGCTCGTTAGCACAGAGCCACCAGGTTTTTTCACTCGTGGCAGGAGGATCTGTCGTAGTGAGGGAGCAGGGGCCACAGTGTCATTAGCCACGTTTGGACCAATGCAACACGGAGCTACACTCTGCAGGTGGATAACCAGGAGTGCACTGAAAGGAACATTAGTGTCATTTGACCTCATTTAGAAATTCCTTACAAACTGTTAAGCAATGTGGATGAGCCAGCCTTTGCTCTGAAGTGGTGCAAAATGAGTCTGAGTACCCTTTCACACAAGACTGCTCATTCGTTATTACCAGTGTGTTATTGTGTCTGCCGGACTCAAAAACAATACATCAAAATAAACACAAATGCATTTCTAGGGATACTGCCTTGCTGACTTGATTGAGCCATTTTTTCACATTAACATACAGACCCACAATCACAATCACTTTACAAAGTTGTACAACACATCTTTCAATTGTGTGGATTTCATAACACAGCTGTGATGATAGAAAGGGTGTTAAAATGGGAGGTCTGCCTTTAAGCTGACATTGGCATTCAGGAGTAGTTCATCCAGGCAGGTTATTTACTGCTGACTTTCATCGGTTCAGGCTGAATTCTACAAAAGAAAGCTACTGCAACTTGTGCTCAGCGAACAGGGAGAGCCAATTTGTGTGTCACTCACTCACGCTGATGTTGTGTGCTCCGAGTGGAAATGAGAGAAATTGTCTCACACAGGTAGATGCAGGCTGCTCGCTGCAGTTGTCCTCCCCATTGTTTTCCTATTCTGGGGGTTTTGACAGGCAGTGCTCAGTGAAAATTTACATTTTTATTTTTGGAAGCTTGGCAGGTGGGCAGGCAGGTCCAGGCAGCTGGTACAGCCCACCACCCTGCAGCTCAGTCTTCAAAGGTGACGTTATCTCTGTCCGCCACTCCTGCCCGTTCCCCTGAATGTTACAGACAAGACCACCAGACCAGGGACAGTGTACTGAGATCAAGACAAGACTTTTTGGGACTCAGATCAAGTAAAAGTGGCCAAAATAATCATAATATACAAACACACACCAAGAATATTGTCAGATAAGTAAAGAGCTCAGTTGCAGAGAAAGCTGTAAACTAATACTCCCACATCACTAAAACATAAACACTAAAGTGGATTTTGGCACAAAGAAAGAACTCGGTCAATTGAGTATGCTTGATTTAAAATCCAGAGTCCTCTTTGTATAGGGCTAAGACAAGGCCAAGTAAAAGTATGTTTGTGTGCAAAGACTGACAAAGTACTCTAAAGACCAACTACAGAGAACTACACCCCTACATCCCTGGAATAGCCTTATGCCTTTATGCCAGCACTCTGCGACCTATATAGTAAAGGCCACTTCAGCATGAGTATACACTTAAGCATGCCCCCGTGCGCTCTTCCCGGTGGCTGTCCTGTGCGTAAATGTGAATGGGCTGGTGAAGGTCTCCCGTGTTCCTGAGTCCACTGTGGGGGGCTACGGTGTGTTTCTGGAGGTAAACAGTGACCTTGTTGTGTCAGCCCTGCTTAGAAGAATGCACTAACAGCTGGTGGACCACCATGACTCACACACAGCACCAAAACCTCCTCAGGGCTCTCACTACCATCACTGTACCCCACCAACACACTTCTGACGTATTTCCTCAAAGCACATCTATAGGCTTCTACTTTAGAGAGTGGCGTGACATTGTCATGAAAGCTTGCAGGCTTTATAAACTTGATCTTTTAGATGTGTTTATGGAATACCATGCAGCACAGCCTGGCTTATTCCAGCACAGTTCCCCTCTAGGCCAGATTAGAATATGTTTAGAAATTAATTTTATAAAAGCAATGAAAAAACAAGAGGATTACCAAGAGGGCAAGGCGGAGCAGGAGGGAGCCAACCTTTGAATGAAAAGTTTGAATGAAAAAGGAGGCAGTGCAATAAAACCAGAGCAGGGGCACTTCCAGAGACTACCAGGGATGTGTTTATTAGAGTTTCAGAGGTGTAAAAACAACACTTACATAAAGTTATAACAACCTATTTTCATACTATACATTGCTTAATCTCAGTGAACTTACTGACAATAATCAGATCGGAGCGGTTTACATCTGTTAAATAACAATAGGATTATTGATTGCCATGACAATTTGTACAAGTTGTACAGTATTCCTCTGGTATATCTAGACTGTCTGACAGCTTATTAGTCAATATTGTGCCAGTGAAAGGGGTATATATACATAGCCTACCTTCATAAAAAGACAAGTATGGCAAAGACAGCTCAGTTTTACCGGTCATCACTTTATGGCGGCAGAGAATAAAAATGATTTGTGCTTAATAATGAAAAGTGATAAGACCAAAGTATAAACCTGAATGAAAAAGGCAGGCAGGGGTTACATAATTAAATATTTAAAGTGGAGTACATTTTGTGAATTATACTATAGCTATATATAGGTTTGTAGACATTTGCATCTATATTTCGGGTGAGGTTGTTAAAGCTCTGAACACTACGCTGTGACTAGAGAGTAATTGCTGAGCTCGTCTTGCTGAGCTTAGTATATACACATTATTAACATATACAGCTATAATAGTAACAGCTATCCAGACTTCATGACTCACCATTATAGGTACAATAATGTTATTCTACAACATACTCAATCAAGTTCTGTTCAAATAAATAAGAGTCTTAACATAACCTAGAGCTGCACCCACTTTGAGAATGCATTATCGTTTGGACCCACAAGTCTCTTTGTTATTTAAACTATAAATCATTGCTACAATAAAATGCATTGTAAGCAACACTGAGGACTAAGAGTTGTGATACTAGGACTGGTCAGAACAAGTGGAATATGGCACAGTATTAATTGTAACAAAGCAATCAAGTAGATCATTTTAAGTATATATAATTCCATCAGTGCCTAGTGACCTTGACCAAAAGCAAATTCCTATTCCCGTGATGAAATTTATGATTTTTTGTAATCTCACGACTGCTCACATCACTAACCAGGTGACTGTACCAGCACACTTTGGACATATGACTATATCCCACAGTTACAAAAGTTTAGATCAGACAGCCATCTTGAGTTTTCCCTGATAAAGTCCTAAAGGCTCTAACACGCTGGCAATTTTTAAACAAAGAGCCATGTTTTAATAATGGCTTTTTAATCATTTCACTTCAGTCTCTGACCAAAGCTTTACACAATAGTGGCACTGGTCCATGTAAGTAATGGATACTAATCCTTCACCTGTCATTTCAATCGTTTCCAGCCTTGGTCCCTGTGGCACAAACAGAACTAAATTAGGTCACTCATGATAGCCTCTCATGCCATCATCAGCTTCACCTACAATGGTACATTTTTAGAACACCATATTATAAACAAAAACAGAACATTTATTTGTTTAGGCTAAACAGTAACTATGCCAATTGTGGTTTTCTGAAAACTAAAATTAAAATGTCCTTCATGCATCTACAAATGATGCAACATAGATTAAACCACGTCCAATGGACAGCTGAACAAAGGCTGCAGATTGAGCTGTTGAGTAAACGTGATTGTAGTTCAGGAAGCATTATTGCTTTCAGCCTTTCAGCCTTTCTGGTGTAAGTGAAGAGAAGTTTAGAGGCTGGATCTGGTTTCATTAACGTCCTGTTGGTTTTTGGTCCAGTTTATATCTAAAGTCTTTAAAATGGGTCTCCATTGGCCTAACAGCAGTTGATGAATGGAATGATGGCTGCCAACCATTGGTCCTGTAAATAAATACAGAAAGATGTTTTGATATTTATGTACAGTGACATATCAATCTTTTAAAATGAACTATCCATGGTGATGTCGGCATGCCTCATTTATCCCCAACTCTAATGCCAATTTCACAGCAGTCGACAAAGGTCATAATTAAAATTTTCATCTCTACTACAGACATCTCTGTACCATGGCAACCACATGAGACTGCTGACCAGAAGTGGTCTCAAATAGGAATGGTCAGAAGTAGGGATAAACAAAGATTAGCAGCCTGGCAGGTAAAGCAAGAGGTACACTTAAACCAATAAGGCTTTATCTTTCTCTCAAACATAATTAAAAAGGGCTCAGGGAATTTTTTTCATTTTGATCATAGATCAATTCTATAATCTATTGCAAATAAGAATTAGATTTTCTTAATATCTCCGGTATGCACAAATGTCATGTCACAAATACAGAGCTAAGAAAATGTAAATGAATAAAAAGTAATATAAGGAAATGTCTCACCTTCTTTTGGGAAATCATTATCGAACATCTCTAAAAATCTAAGAGATAAGTAAAAGCCATGTTAGGATAAAAAGGTACAGGAAAAGACAAAAAGAAAAAAAAACAGACAGAATAATATTTGTAAAAAGTAGTGTGTTCAAAAAACAACATAGAGTGGTCTAATATTAACATTCAGAAGTCATGCCAGCCATCATTGGATTCACCTTGAGAGTCATAAACAGAGGCAGCCAGCCATCTCCTCTGTTTCCCTCCTCTCTATGCCCCCCCACACACACACACACACACACCCACACCCACACACACACCCACACACAAACTGTTGGTTTATATGAACTGTCAGTGAATTCGAGACAAACAGCTACACACGTCGACACACTTGGCTGCTGTTCCATATTGCCTCTTTCGCTTCACACTGGAAACTGGACATAAATATGCAGTGAACCTCTCAAATCTAGGATCTCCTGCCACACCAACACCAAAGCAATAGCACCTCCACCTGCACTCTACAAACATGTTATACAGAGTACGCACTGAGCGGCTAAGAATCAATACAAACTATCTGCAGGGAAACAACAAACGGGCCCTGATTTCATGTGATGGCTGATGGATATGGCGCACTGAAGGGAATTCTTAAGTGCAGCCGCAGACATCAGGAACATAATAAGAGCTATGTGATGGCTAGGCCAAGCAGGAGGGGACAACTGCATCATATTACGGACATTTGGTCCCAGAGCATCCAGACTGGGTACAGAATGAATTATTTTAGATGGCTGCACACAATTTTTTTAATGAAAATAAGAGGACAGATGGAGGAATAATGTTGTGGGACAGGTCAGATTTTATGTCATCCCACATAACATACAGTCCATGAAAAGCTTTTTCAAATTCTTGCCAAGCATACCATTGTGTGAGCTGTGGGGAGCTGTATTTCAAAATGTAAGATTTTCCATTATAATTTCATAAAACTGCTTGTCCAAAGCTCTATGTAGATGCAACTGTGAACTCCTCTGGATGTCATTTGGATTCTTGAACCATTTTACACACAGTCAGTCTGTGTGTAAAATGTAATCAAAAGGTTACAATAAACACTGTATTTACACAAAGACACTTCAGAGTTTAAGAATCCAAATCCTGTCTCAATTAGAGTACAATTTAAATAAATCACAAACCAGAGACACTGTACAGGCACAACCCCAGACTGTTTTAGGGAAATACAGAGTATTTTTACAAGACTGGTTTAATTTTAGTGAATCTCTAAATACGTTTGTGACTGAACATAAATCCCATATGTTATTTCCAGAATTATGCTGATAATTGATAATGATGTTCAGCACAAATCAGTCCTAATTAGTTTTGCCCTTTGGTGGACAAAAGGTCGAGGGTATGTGCCACCTGTTCAGTCTCTCTGAATAGCCAGCAGCTCCACTCTGAGCTGCCTGCTTCTACTTGATTAGTCCCAGTGATTGGTACATTGACTCACAGCAAGCAGGTCTTGGCTGAAAGCTGCAACACTGTTCCGCATCTCATTCTCACTGCCACGCAGTGGAATCAGTGACACGTTACCGTGATGCATGTCCGGCAACACCCGGCTCACACTTGTGCGCCTAAGTCCATCCTGAGGCCAGACGTCTCCATCATACTGTAATAAGATGTGAAGGGAAGGTAGGGGTCATGACAAATAAGAGACATACACACACAGGGTACTTCTATTATAAACTTATTAAAGCACGTCTTGATGACACATTTTAGACTAATGACTACTGAAGTTTAGGTAAAAACCAACCTGAATACTAAGAAATGTAGCAAACCATTCCCTTAGATCCGACTGAGTCTCACAGCAGAGATACCTACAAACAAACAGAATCAGTGTGTGTTAAAAGAAAACAAAGAAATTACAGTATTTTTGTATAAAACAGGACTTAGCAGGAGAAAGGACCCTGGTGGTAGAACCAGGACTGTCAACACTGAGCATAAATCCACACTGATTGAAACCATTTTTATATTGTCTGTGTCTATAGAGTGCATAGCTCTTTGTGGCTGTTTGTGCATATTTTAAGCCACTCAGATTTACATCATCGATCCCTCTGAGTCATTAGCAATTCTGTGATGCTGAATAAATAGGTTATAGCTGTACAATTATTACTGTTATGAACAGATTTAGACTAACAATTATGCAACCTCTCACCAGAGAGACAACAGAAACATTGGTAAATACAATGAAAACAAAACAATATGCGCTACTACGTGCACCACTAAAATGAATGTAACTACAGTAAGGGCAATGGCACATATGTTCACTCCTCACATTCACTTCCCAACCACAGAGATCCTCCACCTTCTACAGTCGGTTCATTAGGGCCAACAGAGCTCATTAGTGCTGACTTGGGACCTAGAGAGGCCAGTCAACCACTTTCAGCATCAATACCCATACCATGCAGCAAAATGCTTCAATGAGTTTGACTTTTAATTATATTGATCACTACTCTGCACATTACCAGCAGCAGAAAAATAAAAGCTGATCCTTCATCATTACTGGTGTCCATAGAGCAGTGGATTAAATTTATTCAGGCATTCATCAGAGTCTCTGCTGAAGTCAACTAAAAGGACTATAAGAAACATTTAAAACATCATTATGTTAGTGGATTGATGTGGGCAGTGTTTGAATCACATATTGGAACACTTAGCCTCATTTAAGTAAGCTCAATCTCACATTAACTTACTTATTTATCTTATTCCTATTACTTTTTCTTAATCTTAACAGCCCTCCTCTTTAAAATTTCTTCTACCTGCAGCAAATGCTAAACCTTGTTTTTTTTCATACACAGCACCTTGCCTCAAGCTTCTAACTTTGCTTCTTTTGCTCATACTTTCTCCCTCTTCAATCTTTATCTTTCTTCCAGGCTTAGTCCCCCTGCTCCATTTTTTCCTCTCAGGTGTGTTTTGAGCTGTAAGGGACGTTGTGATGGAGCGTAACGAAGAGACGATACCGCCTGCAGCGTGCTGAGAACAACAATCCCACTGCAACAGTGCTGATGTCGACCGCTGTTGACAGTGTAATGCCAACTATAACTCGAGCACATGGACACAAGCGCAGGGCATGCACATGGACACACACACACACACACACACACACACACACACAGAGAGTGGGGTGTACTGTATATGCAAATGTTGTAGATTAGACTGTAGGAATAGCTACAGATGTATACATGTTTGCTTTCCTCCTGGGAGGACTTGGACTTTCATATGCCGCCATCACTAAACTCTCACGTGGTGATCTGACCCGTTTTCTCTACCTACAGTCTGCAGCATTAATCCTTTTAACAATTCACATCAAAAAGGATGTCAGAAAGAAGTGTCACTTTGGGGATATGGAAGTGCTTGGTATAAAGATTTGGTTGCTTGGGTTTTAAGTATGAGCTGTTGCTATTGCGTCACAAAATAAAAGATGAACAAAAATGTTCAGAGTTAACCAAGGCTGGAAAGAGTAAAAAGTCATGTGACTGCAACAATAGATACATATAAAAGACTATGGCCTGGGCTGTGTTCAAGAAATGTGAACCGCAACAAAAGTGATCTTGCTGCAATGGCTCAGTAGCTGTGGCCACATGAAACACAAGATATAAACAATATTAAAATCTCATTAGCCACATTATGATGAAGAAGGCTTTCTTGTACACAGAAACACAAGACATGGAAATGGACTCCTAATTGCAATCCCATTTCCTTCTCTATGTGGATGTACAATTAAACTTCAACCGTTGTGTAGAATAAACAAAAAGTTCACAAGGATTAACTCACCACTGCTGTTTTTCAAGCTTGTCTTGTTTCTTAATTTCAGAAACCAGCGTAAATCCCCAGCTAAAAGGACACACAGAAAGGAGCGAGTCATTTTAACAGCAGCTCTAAAACTATAGAGCCCTAAAGAGGAAGCTTTCTGGTCTTAGTCTGCCATCTTGTGGACAATATCAGAATTATTATTTATATAAATCTATTTTTACTTTCTTTGTATTTTAGATAGAGATTAATACTTCAGCATAATAAAACTCTGGATACCATGGTCATTATAAAGTATTATATCAGCATTTTATATAAACCTGTTAGGTAAGGGAAACATTGTTACAAAAATGATTAAGTTCTACGAAGTAGACATTTGCTGAAATTTGGGACTAATGCTCACCAAGTGGGAGGGCGGAACTTCTTCTTAATGCCCAGGTAGACCTTTATGTTTTTCACTGACCACTCATTTTCTGGACGGTTACTCTGTCAGGTGAAAAGCCAATATAAAAAAACGTGACAATTAAATAGAGAGAGTGAGACGTCAGATGTGTATTTGGGTGAGTCTTACTGTAACTTCCTTGTACATCCTCAGAGAATTGGAGGCGAGGGTGAAGTATTTCTCATTAAAGCCTGCAGAGAAGCGTCCAAGTCCTGGAATGTTTCTCCCATCTCTGAACTTCATCTTGCCATGTTTGGAAGCATCTGCTTTGTTGGCTAAAAAATAGAATGCGATTTTATAGAGCATCCTAATCATCCTGGAGCACATATTTTTAGTTATTTGTTTTAATATCTTACGTACAATTAATAAGAAAAACTCTAATAAGAAAATGAACAATAAAAAATAAGTGTAAAATACCCAGATATGTCAACATTGCCTCCATGGCAAGGTGTTTCTTGATAATTAGACGGGAGTCAGTGCCAAACGAATGGAGAATGGGTAAGACACGCTCCATATGATGCAGAGGGCGTTCTGACAAAGTGCAAAGCCACACTTCATTTACCAAAGAAAATACACAGAAAATGTTCAAGCAAACATAATACTTGCAAAGCTTATTGTAAACAAAACCAACAACATTCCCTTAAAAAAAATTCCACTCCTCCTTTTTCAAAAGCTGAAGTTCATTGATGAGAAAAATGTGCCATATCTGCTGAGGCTTACTGGCAATTGACAAGCCACCTTTCAGCATCCTGCTGAGGAACCAGATGGCTCACATACCAGGCCTAACAAAATGACACACACAGCCCTTCTGCAGAGAGAGAGAGATCATTTTGCCTCTGGAGTTTGGGTGTCACTTTGTGTCATATTTCTGATTAAGAAAAGAACACTTAACAAGTCACTTTAAAGACCTCAGTGTTCAAGCCCTAGTCACCAAAGACTAGTCCAAGTCAAGTAAGAGTTGAGTATCACTTAAAGTACAAGTCCGAGTCCAGGACTTGAGTACTCCATCTCTGTTAATGTGCATGTTTAGGTTTTTACAATGGTATGGTATACCATGTCATTGATTTTGTTTTAGAGACAGTACATTTTTACAAATTTACTCAAATACACATATACATAACGTACAGTACAAAGATGTTCTGATAAACCATTCTGCTCTACTGCTATGTCACATGTCTTACCCATTTCCTCTTTGTCACTGATCTCCCAGCAACTCCAGTATTCTTGGTCTTTTGCAGGGATTTTGCGTTGGTCTAAAACCTCCCAGGTCAGTTCGGCAGCTGTCATAGCCCCAGGAATCTGAAATTTTAATTACAAAGGAGGAAAAAAAAGTAACTTAAAAGTGGCAATAAGGTTTCCCATTGAAGTATTTGTTTATTAGAAAAGAGAAGTGAGCCTTGACTGTATTACATGCAATCATAATAGTATAAGTATAGTATATGAATGTCTTTCCCCATCAATTAACTACATTTAGATAATAATTTATTGCATATTGCTCCTTTTACAGAGAGTGACACCTGAGTAATGTGGACAAAGCCCTAGCAGACCCAGACTCAGGGTGGCTGTGTGACAGGACCAGCTAGTGTAAGGAACTGAAACAACAGACAGGATGAGATAAGAAGTGACCTTGACATGGTGCTCCGACAGGCTCTTTTCTTCAAGGTATACTGTACAGATAATATTTCCTCCTGGGGCACTAGTCTGATATAAGAGCGAACAAAGAGATAAAAAATTAATGTAACTGCAGTTTAGACTAAATATTTGTGCGTTTGGAGGACTTACAGGAAACTTATTTGTAAATGTTTCTCGGAGCCGATTGATCACTTCAATTTCCTGTAACTGTTTATCGAGCTGTGTCGGATTCACCTACAAAGAAGTAAAGTTGGTATATCAATTACAAACACCAGGTATATACAATCATCAGACCATCATTACAAGGCAAAATGCTACAATTACAGTATGTCATTGTTTACATTATAGTTATGCATGTAATATCAACAGGAAAGAAAAACTAGTTTTCCTATAAGTTAATCTCACACAAACACAATTAAGTTCTCTGTCCGCATAGATTCCTGTGTTTGGGTGGTCTTCTTTGAGAACTGCTATTAACAGTTACACAGGGATTTTAAAGATATGCAAAAATCCTATAATTAACTTTTCACCTATATCCTGCCACTTCCAAATTGTAAAAAGGAACAAAAAAACAGCACAACAAGATAGGAATCTCAGAAAAAAATAAAAATAAATCAGATATGTCTGAGCTTTACATGATGCATTCCTCCTTGAACAAACTCTGATTCTTACCTCAAAGATGCTTGTGTAGTGTTCAACGAGATCCTCTATAACTTGGCCAGCATTGTAGTCCTTTCCGTCTGTCTGGAAAATAGTGGGGCCAAACACAATGGCCAAGTTGTGGATATTCATCTGGTTCACATGTTCATAACGCTGCACACTGAGATAAATAATAATAATTAAACATTAGAACGTCCACAGTGAAATTTAAAAGGAAATGAAGCATAAAAGAGGCACGTGTTTCTTACCAGTAGAGGTGGTTGACAAGAGCTTCTAGTGTGGCCTTGTTGATGCAAGGAAGTTGGCCTAGAAACTGCTGATATCGAGAGATTCTTGTGTTTTTGTCCGGAATGGCTGAGTGAGTTGGAGTAAAAAGCAACTTAATGGGAGAATATGCAAAGAATGGATAAAATGTTCAGACAGGGAGTGCAAAAGAAAATACATAATAGAGGAAGATGGTCAAATAAAAACAGAAGCATATACTGTATTTAAGGAAGGGAGAGTAGATAACTCCTACCACCATATTTGTAAGCACTTTACTAAGATTAGACAGAAGCTATCTTTATCTTCTTACATGCTGTTGTGAGCCAGTTTTCAGATTGTTCTTTGGTGAACAGCCCGTCGTCTAACTCCCTGAAGAAGCGTTTGAGTGTGTTAGAGACGTCGTCCACCTGGTTCTCTCCTTCCTTCAGACAAATGCTGCGTGCGTCAGACAGGAATTTGTCCAGAAGTCCTTTCACACGGGAGTTCACACCGCTCTTACGATAGATTCCTTCAGATGTCAGACCTACAAAGTACACATGGTAAAAAGATGTGTTTAAAAGAGCCTCAGGGTTTTTTTTAAATTACTAAAAATCCCAATCTATAAGTCCAAGATAGCAGCTACATTTATCTGTTTATTTGGTCTGAAAGAGACCCGAAACATTACATAATATTTTGCTTAATGATGTCTAATGTCTATTACAGCTTGAGAAACCAGTGAAGAGGGCATTTAGCCAAAGGAAGTAGCAATGGTATTTACCAGGATTACTCCATCTACTGAATATATGCATTGAGGTTTATGCAAGAAAAGAAAAAAAATAAAGCCATAAATGCTATGGCAAATACAGGAAAGGGATAATAACCAAAACTTATACTGTTATACTGTATGTAATCAGGTTAAATGGTGAAATCTAATAAACATCATCACAAATGGAATAAACAAAAGGAAACAAATGATAATGAGAATAGAGAAAGATTGTTATCTTGTCATCATATCTTGTTGGGTCCTTTTGAAAGTAAGAGAGCCACAGCAATGACAGGAGCATGGCGTAATACTGTAAATGAGTACAACTGTGCCGTGTGGGTTAAAGAGGAAACAAATACATTAGTATCTCACCGCATTGTGTAATGTAGCTGATGCAGCTATGCACTATCACGGGTATGTCTGTCTCTGTCAACTGCTGCTCGCTCAGTGTGTCACCCCCACCCTGTGCTGCCGATTCAATGGCCCCACACCAGCCAGCAAAAGCCAACTTCCTCTCACCCTCAATATACAGGGTTCTACAAAAAAAAAAAAACAGGGTGTATTAGGTTGAAAAGAGCACATTTGAACATGACTTATTATGCTCCCTGCCTCTTGTAAAGGACGACTTTATTACATAATCCTCTAGCCTCTGTCTATTGGCTGTCTATTTGTTTAAAGTAAATATGATTATAGAAGATAGTCAGATTAAAGATGGGCTGAAAAAATAAAGACTAAACACCAACAAGTGAAGTAAAGTAAAACAGAAGGAATAATTCGGCTGCAAAAGTACAGTTTAGTATTATAGTCAGATTAAGCGCTTAAGGTAAAGACAAATACTGAAATTCATTTTATAGATGATTTTTTTAATACAGCCCTTACCTGCCCTTTTCCACCAGAACTAGAACCTCTTGCTGGGTAGCTAAAACAAAAATAGATAATATCAGTATCAGTAAGGTATGCATTCAAATCTCAATGTATTTGTGTGTGCATTAATTCATGCACTTACATAATTCAGTCAATTTGCGCAGATTTATTTCCTCTCCGTGGCTCTTGTCCAGATATGCATGCAACGTTGAGCCCTCCAAGGCAAACCAACCGACTTTAGAAGTTTGCAGATTTAAGCCATCTTTACACTTTAGCCTACCAATTCGCTCAAAACCCAACCGCAGTAAAGGCTCGGCGCTGGCCGGAATAAAGCTCTGCAAAGAAAAGAAAACATTGCTTACTGTTTGCCTCTACATTTGATGATAGCCTTGCAGTAAACCACAAGAAGCCTCCTGTCATATTACTCTGACCTTAGCTATGCTGCTGAGGTGTCTTTGCTTGAGCTTTTAAGTTTGATTTGATGCTGCTGATAGTTAAGTAATTTAAATGTTGCATATACGATATTCAACTCATAGTGCCAAATTTAAAATAATATAAAATACACTACAGCATTTATTCACAACAAATACCACAAAACTACAACAGTGTTCTAACCACAAGGTCTTTGCTTTGTCATTTTCATTTTTCTGTAATGGCCTAAAGGGAAGTTAGAACATTTTTCCATTGCACACCTTTGCAATGGACTTGACCCATTCCTTGTGGCTATCTGCGTCATCTGTGCCAAACAAGTAGAGTCGCTCTGCCTCTGTGTACAGTTCAAATGTATAGTTATACCTAAAGGAGAGAAAACAAATGAGAACATATATATGTGTTATGCTCATGCACAGCAATTTTACAACAGTTGTTGATGAGTTTACCCATGTTTTGATGTGTCCACTGACAAACACACTATCTCTGATGCTTTTAGAGCTCCGTTTGGGCTTGCGTTCTTGTCACTTTCATAATAGCTGAAGGTCCCATCATTCAGTGTGCACCAGCGCCGACTGAACTCTACATGGGATAAAACAGAAATGTATAATGTAATAGATGAATAATAAACAATGAAAATTTGAACTGTGCCACATGTTTTTATAGTGTCATCATAAAAAACATTCCATGATGAGCAAACAAAGTGGAGTTTCAACATACCCTCTCTGGCTTTGCGATCTGTAACTGTTCGAGTCATTGAAGCCGTCTTGAAGAGGAAGCCATTAAGGCATACACTAGATGGGGCCGAGTAAGGCATTGGGCCTGTGACTTCGACTACTTCTGAGCGTGGCAACTCTGCATGATAGAACAACATTGTTAGAATAACATAACCCATCATACAGGTTTTCACTTCGAGTAAGTACCAGTGAGTATAAGCAATGTTACAGTAAGTGTCACAGTCTTTCCAGAAAAGTAAGAAGCATTCGGAAAAGAAAATGAGCAGTCTTTCCTCGCAGTTTGTTTTGTGTTTTCACGTTGAACAAATTGAGACATTCAAAGATAAGATCAGATGAAACACTAATATAACATCTCTAATCAATTTATTTTCTTTAACAAAACATAAAGTACTTTTGAGGTCATACTATACCTGTGTTGAGATTGTGGCTAAGAAACTCAGCTTGTAAAGGTTGTAATTGTGCTTTAGCCAGAGAAAGAGGCGAAGGACAATTGGGCATTCCAGTCGAACAATTGACATCTGCCCCACAAAAAATCAGGCGTAACGTCTCAAGCACATCACTGGAGTCGACATTTAAGCACAATGCCTAAACAAAGGGAGAGAAATGAAATTATTATTTTGGTGCAATTTTACTTGGATAACCCCTTGTCGTATATAGTACAGGAATTATAAGGAAAAGACTGCAAGTCAGGTTAGTAGGAAACATGAGTCAAAAACTGAACTGAGAAGACACAAATATGTGAATAAAAAATAAAAATCAAGATTGAGGAAGACAAAGACATGATTTGCATTCAAAAGACTTTTGCACTATGTTCCTGCACTAGCTGACCAAGCCTTAATAATCATGTCATGTGATGCACCGTCAGCTTTTGGTATGTGAGGGACTAGCTGAGGACAAACTCAAGGGATTGTGTCTGTTTTGTTTGCACTGAAGGCCCTGTGCTGACATTTCAAGTGCTTCTTTTAGTCCAGAGAGGCATTCTAATGAGAATTAGGAAAGGAAAGTGTGTGACAAAGACGACAACTGCACAAACATTTAGGTAGACATCCTGAATTACTTAGATGTCCGTTACCGTGCTTTTGCTCATTATATTTATTTAAAGAACAAGGAAGGGGAAGGAGGAGTGGAAATAAGTTATGATTGGAAAAGGAGGATGCAGTGTTTTTACAGCTGAAGAACTCAACTTGGCCACACAGCTCACAAAGGCATGCTTATACACACACACACACACACACACACACACACACACACACACACACACACACACACATATATATGGTCTGTGCTTTATTTAAACCAATAAGCTCTTTTTGATCTGATTGGGAACATCCACATATATACACGGCCCCTCCTCTATATAATCACTATTGAGCCTCGAAACACAGACAGAGACAAACAAGCCACTTAGCAAAGATTTTAAATTTCACAAGCTATCCAACAAACACACACCCTCTTTCATAAGCATACAGCATGTAGAAACCATTAAAGACAGTAAGGCAAAAAGACAGTCATGCCACAAACATGAGCACCGTTATGGAGTTCATTTGTGAAGATTGTAGACCTAGATCAAAAGCGGAATTAAGAGTTATAAAGCGTGAAACGGCATAATGAGTACAAACATGGTGAGGGAGTTCAAAAGACTTGAGACTGCTGAGACAAAATAGTTAATGAAATTGACCAGTACTCAGTTAATGGCCTTGAAAGTACAGTAATAATAACAACTGCATGTACAGCACTTGTAAGGTCAACTAATCAATCAGCAATGTTCTTGATGAATGTAGGATGACTGCAACAATCAAACACGTCAGATAAAGTGCACTAGCCCAATTAGAACAAATGATTTGTATAAAGAAGCGGATTGTTTTAAAGTTTGAAGAACTCACGCCCTCAAACATCTGCTGCCTGTGAAAGGGGCAGTAAAGCATTATCCCACACACACTCTAAGCAGATGAAGGGGGAATTCAAGAATCTTAACCAATTTCCCGAGAGAGAGTTAGAGAAAGATTTTATCGGGGCGTGTCATAAGAATCAGAAGCTTCCATCTGGCATCGGCAACTCTATAGGACAGGAAAGAAGAGAGGAAAGACAAACAGGAGAAAGGAAAAGATTGAGAAACGAAGATGAAAGCAGTTGAAGTCACACAATTATTAGCGCCTTATTGTACAGTGGCTTCTGGACATGAATCTGTTGTCCAAACAGAGTCCAAACCCCCCCGACTCCATTTAGCCCATGTTAGCATATACTCACTGAGCACCAAAGCCCCACCCACGTTTTTGTGAACACACGTCCATATATTAAATCCAGATGATGGAAAAAGCAACTATCCACATACGTTCCATCACTACATCACCCAGTCTAGGATGAGGTTCAACGGCTGAATATGTGGGGGACAATGGAGGAAAACAGAAAGACAGACAAGTAAAGGGAAGAACTCCTCCAAAATGAATAGCAATGGGAAAAGGTTTTAAAATAGGCCACAAGTGGGGAAAAAGTGAGACAGAAAAGGAGACAGTGGGAGAAAACAGTTAAAGCAAAAATATGAGCTTTTTTTCTCAGCTGTTTTTCTAACCAATCACATGGCCTTGAGATGACAAAATTCTTAAAACTTAGACTCATTTAGGGGATAGCATAACATGAATAGTATGTAGTACACAAGATTTGTGCTTCCACAAATAACACTGACAAACCAGTTGTTATGTTACCCTTCCATTGTCTCTGCCAAAGCATCACCACTCTAATATAATATCAAGCACCCACATTTATGTGATTTTTAAATTTAAACATTAAAAAACCTTTAAACTTTAAAGAGATAATGGCACTTTTCAGCTGATGTCTGTGTGAATGAGGACTCTCGTAGGTGGCCTTCTCCATCTGGGTTATGGAGTGTTACACAATAATGTCCATTGATGGAGGTGATCCCCACACACACACACACACACACACACACACACACACACACACACAGTGAACACAAGAGCAATAGGCAGTGCAGAAATTAAATGCTAATATCCACCTACTTCCCTACACATGTCTTAATATTCAAATGAATGTCTAGCCCACTCCTGCAAATAATATACAGTACAATGCAACAGCTTTATGTGGAAGAAAACACACAGTACACTAGTCATTGTTGCAAATCACACACTGTGAACAAACCAAAGTCCACTGACACACATTCCTTTGTAAGCTGTGTAAAAGCCTCTGCCAAAACACATTTTCAGTCACCAAATAACACAAAGATGCAGTCAAACACCCTGTTTTAATTTTCTCATCATGCCGCTCAGTAGAATACACCACTCACCTGTAGATTTTACTTCCTTTCAATCATGTCCTATTTTGAATGTCACCTGATAGAGTCACAGAGTCCAAATGCCTAGGAAGGCACGGTCTGTAAGGCAGCTGACTAGAATGTAAGTAAATGCCAAGCACTACTGACAAGGGACAGCTAGAAGTAAGAAAATCAACTGTCTTTAACAGTGGTTGCCAAACAATGAGAAGAACTGGAGAAGGAAAGAAGGTGGAGAGAGCCGAGGCGGGGTTAAGCACATTCCAGCTCACTGTGAGTAGTGATGTCACAGGCAGAAAAAATGCAAAAACAAAAAGGAGGGAGAAAGGAGAAAAGTGGAGGAAATAAGTCACGACTGGGTCAACCGACTTAAAGTAGCCGCACACATCTTGAGCAAATACTAATAATATAATAAAATTCCCTCTGGTCCATATTGATTGATGCACATATTACTCAGTGACTTTTTACATACTTAAAGAAAACACATTGCACAGTCTCCAATCAGACACACCAAAAACAAAAACAAAAAAGCAAAGCAGATTGTTTCAACTGTGAGTTTGGTGTGAAATAGAATTTGATTAATTGGAAAGAATAAAAGGACCTAAGAAGTGTTTTCTTACTAAGAAACTTAGTTTCTTACTAAGTACTGTGTCTTTGAGTTGTCATTGCTTGAAAAGTTCCACTATGCCTGTTAAGCACATCCCAAATACAATGATTCACTGGCATGCTAGAAATCAGGGAAGAAAATAGATGGTAGTCAAGTGCTTAATGTGACTCACACAAATAGCCATGCGCCATGTGAGCAGTCCTTATTGTCTGTGGTTAACTAGATTAACTGCTAATGAGTGACCCAGCTGAGTCCAAAACACTACAAAATGGACCAAACACTGAAGCACCGCAAGGGCAGAATTTAAGACCTTAGTATTTACTAGAAGCAACACTTTCTCAAACGTCCGCCTCTATTTTCTTACTCTGTAGGTATCTGTGAAGGTTCTCAGTCATCCAGGATATCTTGAAGAAAAGGTTTGAGTAAAAGCATCTGGACTAAGTTTTTAACGTGGCGTTTCGTCTCTAATTCCTGGAAGGAACATCTCTAATTCTCAAACCTTTTCTACTCTGTAGGTATGTGGTCTCTTTATACAGTACATCTGTGCCATTACCTATACTACTAGGGGTGTAAGAAAAAATTGATTCTGTTAAATTTTGTGATATTTCATGCCGCAATTCCTGTATCGATTCAAATTATTGCAGAATCATTTTTTTATATTGAAGGCCTATATTTAATTTTGAGGCCATATTGCCCAGCCCTAAATCGGAACGTATCAAGGTATATCTTATCGTGGCATGTGTATCGCCAGGCGCTTGCTAATACACACCCCTATATGCTACTAGTAAACGACTTCATCAACAAAGGGCATATCAGACACTAAAGTTGGCATTGACACCATTGCCACAGTGTACTTCATAATCAACCATACCATATAGCCAACCTTTCCATCAACAAAATAATTTATTTCACAAGACATCTCACCCCACCCAAAAAAATGACAAAGCCTAAAAGATATTTTACATACATGCTCACTGTTAAACTTGAGAACAGCACCAATAAAAGCATACTTTCTACTCACAGTGTTGAGCTCTTTCTGATTTCCAAATAGCTGGTGGTACTTCCTGTATTTGCCCTGGCGATATTTGTTTGTGATATAGAGTCGCCTGTCTTCAGTACAGCTAGAAGGTTTCAAAGCTTCACTCGGAGGAACATTAGCTGCCCAAAAACTGTTGACCCGCTCATTTCCTAGCAAGAGAAACACCTGCAATAAACACAAAGTTATTTAGGCATGCAATATGTCCACAATGAACTTCGTATCATTGAACCATGACTCTTAACTTTCTGTTCTTAATGGTGAACGCAGGACTGGAGTGTAATACCTGAATAAGTTCCTCTGTCCAGACTTTTCTGTCCATCTTCAGGCTACGGACTTTTGAAATACTGGGGCCTAATCCTCTGTGCTCCCCTGAAACACATGCATACACAATTTGAAAGTCTAAGACTAAAATAACTAAAAACAGAAAATACAAAGGATTTTAATTTCTTTTACAAAACAACTAAATATGAGTTGACAAAACATCAGGATACAAACCTGCACATTGTTTACAGATCACCACACACAAATTGATAGCTGCCCATTCCGGCATGGAGGCCCCACAGTCAGCACAGAAGCTATTGCTAGGCTCTGCCCAAATCCGCTTGGCCACTTCACTATTAGACAGTGCTTCACCTATGGCATTACTCATGACCTCCACCCACTGGTCCTTCAGCTGCTCTGACTCTGCAATAAAACTGTGAAAACAAACAGGTGTCGAAAATTTGACAAATTAAGTTTCTAATCTAACTAATAACAAAGTTAGTGACAAAATCCTCCAAAGTGATTGGGGTCGCCTCTTGTTTTGCTTGAAATACTCAAGACTGAATGTCACACAAACAGAGCACACACACACACATTCAAGCCAGTTCACACAAAGACAGATCTGTGGTTGGGCACAGACTGCCATTGGTTCCTCTTCCTATCCAACTGGCAACCATTTGCTTCTCCTCTTACCCAAAATACACACAGACACAAAACGCTCAAATGACTACAAAGTCTGGATTTTTTATATACAGTATCTTATAATGTAAAACAACATCATACTTTGTTGTATATAAAATACAGTTAAACACTGGGCCCCACATTTTTTCATCCTGTCAAAGCTGAGCTCTGGCACTTGTGACAAAGGCCACACACAAAACATGCACAAACAAGCACACAAAAGGCTTTTCAATTTTCAAATGTCCAGCCATGTCCATGATTTAAATTCTCATATGTTTTCAACACTAAAAACCAACTCAACTATTGTCTAAAATATATCTTAAAAGTGTACTTTCTGGGAATATACTAGGAATAAATAGGACTCAGATTATAAAGGAAACATACATATGAAGGCTTTCCTTAATAGCAAGATTCACATAAGTCATGTGTGCACAATACCTGAACATGCGATATGGTGTGGTGAGGTCAAAGGTTCGCTGATCTGTCACTTTCACGTTACCTACATTCATATCAATAGACGTGATGCCCACACCTATCCTGTAGTCCTAAACATAAAAGCCAAGAGTACATGAAACAGATTATGTGGTACGTGCCAGGCACAAGTCTCCATGAATGCTAGCAGATGGGTCCTTACCTCAATGTTTTTGTAAAGAAAGACCTTATCTAAGGCAGCAACAACATAAAGTTTGGAGCGTATTCCTCTCAGCCCCAGATATCCCTGAAAGTCTGGGGCAAAAGGTGACCCACCACTTAAAGTGTTGCAGCACTGGCGCCCTCCAGTGCAATCTTGTAACACAGACACCCATTCATTTCTCTCCGCTGAATTGGTTATAAAGTAAAAGGCAAAAAATAAACGCAATGCATATACAGAAACTTGAGACTTTCTTTAAATAGAAAAGACATACTTTCATTTTCAGCCCTGAAGATAAATGTCCGGTTGCTCGTTACCACCTCAAACTTAATCTCTCCTACACTGGACACATTAGTGATGAAAGCTGTTGAAATGATACCCTTAGAATAGACACCCTAGTAAAAAAACACACAGAACTGTTAAGTACACATGTTAAATGAACTTTAGTCCTAATGTGTCAATGTTCTAATAAGAAGTTTGTTATTACCTTTTTATTGTCAAAGTATCTCAAATAGTCTGCATCTAGCGTTACCCATCGTCTCTGATAATAAAGTGCACTGTGTAAACAGATCAGACTTACTTAGTGAACAGGATCAATTAGAAAATAGCAACTGCTAAATTTACTTATTGTTACAACATAAATCCTTTTGATTATACCCCTGTGGTGGATTCTTATCCAGCCAGCCCTGCTTGATGATAGCTGATTCCTGAGAATCGCTGTCCCTAGATGTTGAAGATAATCTGCGCTGTGTGTCTGGCAGGTATATACTTCCTTGTGGGCTGCTGCCTTCTGACCAAAGGGTTGAACTTTTGCACACAATATTAGAATAATAAAAAAATATACATTTAGAATTGAAAAACAGTGCACTTAAGAGTGCCCTTCAAAAGATAAGGAAACTAATAAGCAAGTAATCAGTCAAAACAGAAATATTATTGTCCTGGAAGTAAGTTCCTAGATGTGGGTGGTTAATGGTAAGGTAACAATCAAAATGTAGCTTTAAACACTTAAGTTCGACATAAAGTTAGCACTTAAATCTCAGCCAAGGTGAGAAGTATGATAATCCAAAGGAAAAACAGGCTGTGTGGTTGAGGTTTGCTTGTTTCTATTGTTTCTTATAGGTATGCATTGTTTTTGGTTTGATGCTTGACTCACTCGTCATCGTCCAGCAGCTCGTCGTCACTACACAAAGCACTGTACCGCAGCCTTGCCTGACTGGCTATTTGCAGGGACATGTCCTATTGAATAAGACACATGTTAAGATTGACAAGGTAGAAAGGAAAGGGAGAAGGTCACTCCCTCTGCACTTACTCTATGTGGCAAGTTCACTTGTTGAGCCCCAATGTAAAGCAAATCTGGGTCCTCGTAGTCATCGGAATTATCATCAGATGAACCTAACCCAGGAATAAAATGCACTAATTAACTCTAATTCACAACAACACCCTACAAAAAGTTGTTTTGCTGACTGCAAGTGACACTTAAAAAAAAAACCAGTTATTCAAGTTGCGTGAGACACATTCCCACAGTAATAACGAGAAGATGATGTAATTTATCAGGTGAACAAAAGCCAAAATCTTAACTAAGGATAACATGATTTTGGATAAAAAATTATTTTAATCAGAATGAGATGTTGACATGACAATGTTTTTTGGTGTGTGTAAATGTATATATATATATATATATATATATATATATATATATATATATATATATATATATATATATATATATATATATATATATATATATATATATATATATATATATATATATATATATATATATATATATATATATATATATATATATATATATATATATATATATATATATATAAATGTCATATTGATACTTTAAGTTTTAGTAGCTGCAATGTTTGCTCGAGGCTATGAAAATTATACCAGAGACAATAAAATTATGAGTTTTTTTCTGCACTTCCAATTCTAAAGCAAGCACATGGGGAAACTGTACTCAAAAAACTCTGCAACCAATTTGTACAATGAATATAAAAAAGATATATTTAACTCAATAATAAAGTTGAAGCATTTGACTGCCAACTATAATTTATGAGCTCATTTAAGCCTTAATTTGTTGTACTTACTAGCCTTCCTTGGTGGTTGCGGGACACTTCGTGTTGGAGGGGCAGGTTGAGCAGGCTGTTGCACGTTTTCCTGACTCTGAGAGGTCCTGATCCGAGGTGGGACCTGTGGCGTTTTGTCCTTGTGCATCTCATTGAGAGCTGTCGCTGTAGAAGGCAGGCTGTCAGACAAAGGTGTACAAGTCAAATTATCACAGCTTTGTATATCAGGGCCAATATCCTCAGTCTCCATGTTAATTTGAGGCCGGGTGAAAATCCAAAGCAGGCGACTAATTCTATACATTGTCCTTCCTTTTGAAACAACCTCTCCCTAATGTTCCCTGTCGTTTCTTTTATACAATTCACATCCCTGCCTGTTACTTTAGTAACTCTTCTCCAGAGAAAAAGTGCCTGTAGCACTCCTCTCTTTCTGACTCCCGCTGTTTGCTGTCACTAATGTTGTTATGAGCAGCATGTCTGAACTGGCCTGCCGCTGGAAGACACTTGTAAAGCCATGTAACCTCTGCATACCTCTGGATTCCCCCTGAATGCACATGTACACAAAGTAGTTGCTAAAATAAATCTTGACACATGTATTATAGGTTTAACAATTAAACTTGAATCAATCTATCTATTGGCTTTTGGCCAAGTCAATTGAATACAAATATTCTTTACCATGTTTGCCAGGGGGTACTTTAAAAGCAGAAACATACTTACAGTATTGTTCATTGTTTAATTTGACAATCATTCATTCATCACTCATTTACAGCAAATACAATTTCCAAACTGTCGGGAAAGTCAAGAGTGAGCACAGAGATCCTAAAGTTCCTCTTTATCCCTGCGCAAAACAATTTGGTTTCTAGGTTATAACAAGCGCTTAAAATGTCTCTGTGTAGCATTTTACAATGGCACAAAGCAACACAACTTTCAAACGTTTGTGCTCATTTCACAAGACTTATAGACAGTAACATAGTAATATAAGTGCGTACTTTCAATGTAATAAGGGTATTGTCAATACGCCATGCACCGTTGCTGACACAGCTGATATATAAGTGGGACATGGGTGAAAACTGGTGTGTGAGTAGTGTTTGACAAAGCAAATAGAAGCACATGCCACACTATTGCATTTCTCACATTTTGATCAAAAGGTGTTTTATTCCATGCTTAATATGAATTAAAAAAGTATAAACAAAGTCATACAATGCCAGGAAAGTGACCTGCTGACACAGTTCCTGCTTTTACTCAGAGGAAGAGTGTTAACAGAGGACTGCTAGCTATGCTATATTTAGCCATTGATGCATTTCCCATGCTCTTATTGTGTACACAAAAGGTCTTGTGAAATAAATATGCTTTTTTTCTTCACACAATGGTAAACTAAAAGAGCAAACTTTAAAGAAAAAATAAGCACAAAACAAAAATATATAGGCTGTGTGGTGGTTGCAAAAATATAGATGATAGGCTAGCCGTTGCAGTATAGCTCGCTGTCTAGACTAAAACATTTACCAAAAACCTCAACAGGAAACTTTTGGCATTAACCACTTTTATCTTATCAATGTTATATGTATGTACCAGAACAGATAAAACTTCCTCAGTTTGTAATATGTATTAGGAAGTTTCAGTAAGCTACTTTAAATCAGCAGGTCACATATCAAGAATGTCTTCACTGAATTGCTTCAGTGGTTCTGGTCAAACTATCTATACCTCTGGCAAGAAAGAAAATCCTAAAAATTATGCAAATTAAAGCTCATTTAAAACTACTAGTGCTAATCATAAATGAATAGGAACACCAAATTGGTCAGCAAAAACAATAAAACACTTCCTTGTATTTAAACTAACACCAACTAGAATCACATGAGCTGATAGCAAAACAAATAGTGGTCACACAAGAGAGAAGCAGTGATTAAATTCAGTATCAGTGTTACCTGCTCCATCCTGTTCAAAGAGCGTGCTCCTTCCATACTGAAACAATAACCTTGAACACACAAGCCCAGTTCGGAGAAATAAATTAGGAGGAAATGACCGGTTGACGAGAAGATGGGAGGAGACGGGGAAATAGAAAACTTTCTGCAGATATCATCTAAATGTGTACAAGCCTACTGTTGGTTCACATGTGTACAGTTAGTTCCATGTAAGAAAACGGTTTCCATATTTCTTCACTCTCTGTTTCCTGTCACTGCTGGCAGAGAAGGCAGTAGGGTTTTTTTTAACCACTCAGTTGTTCTCCATTGTAACTTCCTCTAGATCTCTCACTCTCTCAGCAGGTTTATTTTTTTTACACGGGTTACTTTAAAAGTTCACACATACAACACCGCAACTTACATATAGGATACCGCAATGAGCAGTTAAATCAAACAAACTCAAAACGGGCTTTGACATAGTCACATTTACAATGCCAAACCGCTTTAGGTTCCAGCATTCAGTATGTGAACCTAAACATGAGACAACACTATGAAACTTTTTAGCATATGCACCGGTAACAGTAACCATATGGCTCACTATCTTCTTGTAGAAATACTTGCAATGTGTCTTTGCTGGATGGATTATTCTTCCTTTTACAAAACATCTTCAAGGCTATGTGTCTGAATAATGTATTAAAGTGACACTAAGTAACTTTTAGCCACTAGAGCGCAGATCCCTCTACAGACTGACTGTTTTGAGAGGAAACTATCCAAAACCGGCAAGTTTGGAATAATAAAGAAAAAAAAAAAAACGTGTCTTTTAGGTCATTTTGTGCATTCTGTACAAATACAACTCTGCTAGGATCCAGTGTATTGGTCTATTTCTGCTTTCTGGGTTTGAGCTGCTATGCATGTCAACTCAGGAGAGGTCGGCGCGTCCCGGTGACATGGAATTATAAATCATTTATATCAGCGTTTTCTGTCTAGCTGAGGGTAGTGTGTTAGCGTGTGTCTAAGAATCCTTAAAGCAATACAATAATATATATTTTGAGAATTTAGAATTACGCAATGCTACAAGCTAAAACTTACGCTGTGTTACTTTAAATAATTTAATTAATTAATTAATTATTGATTAAACTGGAAGTAACAAAATTGGTTGGTTCTATTATTTGAAATAAGTCATGACTTCAGGCTACACTCTTTCAGGTTTTGTTTAAAATTAAAATATTGTATTCTTCTGTTTAATATTATTGTTTTTGACTGATGCTTTAAAAAAAATGTCTATGTTTGATTTTTCTGGTAAAAAGTTTTACTTACCAACATGTGATTTTTGATTCAATTTACAACTACGTCCAGAAGATGTCAGTGTTGCACAATAAAATCACGGTAAACTACATGTCATTTTGCATTTAGCCTTTAATTTAGACATGGGGCATTTATTTTAAAAGAAAAAATTGAAAATTGCATATAAGTTGATAGAAAATAAAAAAAAGGTCAAAGCAGACAAAAATGTCACCAAAAATCTCCTTTTTTTGTGCAACTGAGCTACTGTGACACAGTAATTTCCCTTGTGGATAAAGAAAGTTTAGTCTAAGTCTAGGACATTATTCAAATCTATTGTCTGAGTTGATAAAAAGAATGATAACCCTGTTTACCACCCATTGTCTTTCATCAATATGAGTTTAACATTATTTCAATTAAAATTGAAAAAACACTTACCTGTATGCTTTGAAAGACGGCTTAGGGACTGGAGTAGGGCCTTTGGGTCCTGACCCTGTTTTTGGAGGAAGAGCGGGGGCATTTTTGTCTGCAGTGGTAGAGGGAGTGGCTGACCCAAGAGAGTTATTCCTTCTTCCATCCTTGTATGAGACTGCATGCTGGTCTGTTTGCAAACTCATCAATGACTGAGGACGAGTTTGGCATGAAGGGGAATTTATGGAGCTTATGGGTAAATTCCGATGTCTTCTGGATACCGTCGGGGCTGGAATCGCCTGTATTTTTTGTGTAGGTGAGATTGGAGAAGTTGATTGGGTAGAGGTAAATCGCTGTGGAGGGCAGTTTGGGGTGCAGCGAGGGGGTACCGGAGGAACGGTGTCCTCAGCAGTAGCTGATTCCACAGGAGCCACTGAACGAAACTTAGTCCTCCGTTTTGGCACAGGCCTCTCCTTGTTATTGTCTTCTTTGAAGATTGTTTCTCTTTGTGGACAAACAGGCTTTCCCTCCATTGACACTTGCCTCTGCTTTGGCACTGGCTTCTCCAAATGTATAATCTCTTCTTGGTTTTCTCTTTCCTTTAAGATGTTTTTCTCTTCCGGAGCCTGCAAGTGTGAGTCAAGTTCCGAGTTCTGTGTGTCACACTGACTAAGGGTTTTATTCAGACTGGCTAAGATGCGTCTCTGGTGCCCTGGCAAGTTAATACCTATCTGCTCAAGCTGCTCCTGTGTGAGGTGGCGACATTTTTCTGGCGATGTCAGACCGGCACACAAAAATACCTCTTTATATTGCTCCAGATGAAGCCCGTTTAACCAGTCCAGCAGAGTCATACGAGAATCAGACATGGTGAATGAGGATAACACAAATGACGTATCACTTCAAATCATGACTCACCCAACCTGTAGAAGAGAAAAAAAGGAAAGTGTCATTTTAAAAAAAACGCAATAATTTTAATTAATGTTAAGAAAATTACATAACCACAGCCCGTCATGCACAACAATTATGCTTTCAAGCAACCTAGTAGAATGAGCTTCAAGAGGAAGGAAAGGGCAAAAACTATTTTTAGTTCCTCTTAATGCATCAGTGTTTCACTTTTAACTTTGAACAACCCTGTAAAACTTTATTTAGGCAACATTAGGCAATTCTGCTTTGTGAAAGGTCAACTTAAACGTGAATAAATTGCAGTATTATCAATTATTCTCAGTGCAGCAAAAGAGAAAATTAATTGAGGTCCTTCAATGTCATTTATTTCTCATATCATTGTTAAATTTGAGTGTCATGGGAGTAAAGTGTTATGCCAGTTTACTTTGTTTTAGGCAATACTATCTGAAACACCTTCACATGGTAGGCCACAGTGCGAGGGAAGTGTAAGTGACACAACAGGCATTGACACACAGTTTGTTCACAGTTTTTTTTAATTTATGTACCTCTGAAGGTTGAATTAAGATCAGCTTTACCCAATGTAATTTGTATTATGTGCACAGTCTGACTAAACTATGTCTCTGAATGGTGCTTCATCACCTGACCACAAGAGAAGCTGTTACTCCAACACACTGCCACAAACACAAGAACTGCCCTTTTCACATAAACGGTCATGTTTGGCTCACAACTGTGAGAGCTTATTGACTGAGGTGGAGTCACAGCTTTATTACTGACAGTGCTAAGTCTAGAGTGGAGCTGTTAGCCCCACAATTAACAGGAAATTAGACTTCACATGACACCCCATGCAGCTGGGATAGGCTCCAACCCATAAAACCTATAAGCAGTAGACAATGAATAAATGAATGTTTGGAGATTTCTAAAAGATAACAGATCTTGTTTACAGAAGGCATTGATTAGGATGTGATGTGATGTGATTGGATGTGATTAAGCTCCTTAAAAAAAGGTATATTTTATGACACCGTGTCTTTTTAACTGCATTACTTTTTATAACCTTTTGTTTTCTCTACATTTGGCATCTATTTTATAAAAAAAAATATCTTCTGTGGTCTTGATTTGACTCATGACACACTTTGCATTTTCACACCTATTGCTTTAAGTCTAGTCACACCTTTTTGTCTCATATGGCCATTGCTATTTAATCTGGAGATGAGAAGTATTATATAGTAAAATATATTTGCAGCAATGGTACATAAACATCCAAGTTTTTTTTCCAGTTTTGTTTGATTATGGTAATATTTTTGTGCCTTCATTAGACATGGTAGACAAAAGCCAGTTAGGAAGGAAGAGGTAGAGTGTGTGGGAAGTGACGTAGAGAAGGTAGACCAGAGACGGTGTTGTGGCCGGGACCCTCCGAAAGTACATTGGTACATACTCAACCAGCTTTTTAAAATTATATTTCCCACATGCACTCTAGCTTTAGAACAACAAATAAACAGACTTTGATAAGGGTTGGACGCTAACTAACAGAGAGTTCTAGCCACACTTCAGTTTTGTAAATGCAACTGATTTCCGGTGAGGTTTTTCATCTGAAATGCTGCCGCCACAAGGCCCCAAGGGACAGTGTGAATCTTGTCGTCTAACTGATCAAACACAGTTCCCATTTTTACAACTGAGGAAGTTAAATCTATTTTCAGTAAGGGTCTCATGTTGTGGTGCTATTCCTAAATTGACACAATACACCAGCTGAGGCATAATGCTGATTAAGGGCTTTTCTGGACTAAAGTGCTGAATTTAAAACTGCTCTCTTGTCAGAAATGCTGAACCTGCTACTTTGGCTTGCTTTTGTCACGGTTTCAATGCTTTTTATGTTAATGCTACAAAAGGGAAGCCACTAAATAGAGAAGTTAAGGTGACGTGTAGATAAACCTTAGTTCTGGCAGCTTTTGTGTGTGCAGCTGGTCAAACAGAGCACAATAATGTCAGGCCAATTTATTTTGAAGGTATCTGTAAAATAAAAATTCTCACTGTGGTAACACCTTTATAGTGATAAAATAATCAGAAGGTGATACATTTTATCACCTTATGGTTATTAAGTTTGTGTTGAGGCAAGCTCAAATGTCTCATGTCTCTATCCTGGATGCAAGATAAAAACATTGATAGCGATCTTTTCAACTATCTGACGGTAAAACAGCAAGCAAGAGCATTTCCCAAAATATTAGTCTTTACGCAACAGCTTGAAGTCAACAAAAACTGTTTTAAACCAGACTGATTTAAAAAACAGAAGTTGCACCATAAATTATGCATTAACTCCCCGTTCTCTGCGACCTCCCTCTCCATTTCAATACACAGCTGTCTCTTCTCTACCTCCTTCTCTCCATCCTCTTCTCCTCCTTGCTCCCTCGCTCCCACTCACAAATCTGCCAATAACAGGGTCTCTGTGTCGCCTTCACAATGGAGCATTCTGTGGCTCTGGACAAGTGCACACTCACTCACACACACTGGCACAGAGAGACAAGAAGAAAGGAAATGCATTGTAGGGGCCCACTGTTCAAATGACACACTTTAAAACAAGTGCTCACCTAATTATTTTGTTGACGTCTCAAATCCAATCCATCTTTACTTCACTCTCCTCAAGCCTTGGTATCTTTGTATTTGAGGCTCGGTGTACCTGCAGAAAATGGAAAAAAACTCTTTTCATTTGAAAAAAGTTTGAAAAGGTGACATTTTATTGGTATTTTAGGCACAGTAACACGTAAATAAAACCAAAAAGAAAGAATTTAAATGAAGAAATACAGCAATATATCCATCAATGTGAGCGTCCTTCTTTGACACCATGTTTACACTGTTACATAACCCAACTAATTCTGCACGGCCACAATCAGCTGAAACTACACAGATTTACACTGGATAATCCTATCAGACAAGTTTGCTCTTTGGACTAGTAGTGATATATCTCAGAAATGAATACGCTCCAAACTGTTAATCTCCTCTATATTGTTGTTTCCTAGAGATTTCTACTGTTGCCCTTTTAAATGCCCTACTTTTGCTACTATTAGGGCTGCACAGAAAACCAAATTTATTGTTTTTGTCATATTATAGAATGCAATCTGTATCACAAAGAATGACTTGTGTCGCAATAATAATATACGCTTACATTTATTAGACTTTTTTCTGTCAAAATCATCCAATATTGTCCAAATAAAGCTGCAAAGTTTTTTCTGTTTAACACAACTTCACTGACTCCCAGTCAAATTAAGATTTGATTTTAAGATTTTATTGTTTGTTTTCAAAGCACTTAATGGCTCTGCCTCAAAATAAATCGCAGCTCTGGTAACACCCTTCTTTCCCTTAGGTCACCCAGCACAACTTCCCACTCCATATTAAATGCCCCACCTCCACGGATGAGTTAAAAAATTTGTTAAAGACATATCTTTTTAACTTGACATTTAGTTTATTGTGAATTCATCTTCCATTTGTATGGACTATGGATTTTATTTTAGATGTATTTATGGTATAATTAAATGTGCCTTCCAAATCTTTTCAACCTTTTTAAATTAACTTTTTTTATTGATTTTCTCAAGGTAATTGTTATTCATTTTGTGTTTCTCTTACATTATTGTGAAGCACTTCAGCTCAACTTTGTTGTTTATAAATGTGCTAGGCTAAATCAAACTGTGTTGCATCCAAATAAAAAAGTCCTGTTTTAGGCCTGGTTAATCTCTATATGGCCTTTAAATAATATAATTTTTATGTAATATATGTAAGCGTCACTCCAGATAATCAGTCATTGGATGCAACAAATTTTCCTCCAATTAAACAATTATAAAAATGAAATGATTGTTTTTGGATCTATTAAAGAAAGAGTCTGTCTTTGATAAGAAACACATCAAGCTAGACCCCTTAGTATTGTCCTTGATTCTGACCGAAATTTAAAACGTCACATTAAAGCAATAACAAAATCTGTGTTTAAACGTTTAAAAAATATTCAACGTCTCAGAGATTATAGAAACTTTAGAAAAGTAGTCATTTCAAGTAGGCTGGACTACTGTAATGGACTATTCACAGGTCTTTTAAGACAGCCATTAAACAGCAAGTAATTCAAAATACTCAGATCACTCCACTGGCTTTCAGTCACACAAAGAATTGATTACAAAATTCGTCTCCAAAATAAATTGATAACTCCATACGAATCTCAGAGGACGATCTTCTGGTACTGCACTATTAGTTGCCCCCCATGCCACGTTTGGACTAAACACGGTGAAGCATCATTTACTTTTTATGATGCCAGTCTGTGGAACTCTACCTGAAAAATTAAGATATTGTAATTAGGATTTTCTGCTCAGTACTTTTAAAATTAATCTTTAGACTCGCCTTTTTAACATAGCTTACCATTACATATCTAATGTATTTGTTTTTTGTTTTAACCGTTTAATCCTTTATTTATTTTCATATTATGCTTAATGACTTAATGACTTTATATTTTGAAGTCTTTAATTTGTAATAGTGTTTTTTGTAAAGCACTTTGAGTGGTTTACAAAAGACCACTTTAAACTTGCACTTGTCTGTGCACATGGAAGGTGCTATATAGCACCTTTCATGTGCACAGACAAGTGCAAGTTTATTTCTAAACAAGAATTTAAACGCAACACTTTTGTTTTTGCTCCCATTTTTCATGAGCTGAACTCAAAGATGCACACATATTGTTTACAAATCTTTCCAAATCTTTGTTACTGAGTTCTTTGCTGAGAACATCCATCCACCACACAGATGTGGCACATTAAGAACCTGTTTAGAGAGCATGTTTATTGGCCTAAGACACAGGTGTGCAATAAATCCTTAGCATCGAGATGGATAGATTATCTTGGCAAGGAAGAAGTTATCACTAACACAGATTTGGACAGATTTGTTAACTATAGTTAAGAGAAAAAAAACAAAAGTGTTTTTGTTCAGTATAAATAAACTTGCTTTTTATTTATTTTAAACCTATAAGATTAAAATAAACTTATAGGTTTAGACCTATAGTTTATACCTAGTATAATCTTTGATACTGATAGCTTCCACTTTGACGAGAGGAAGTTAGTTCAGAGCATTATATAATTTCTTTCTATGTAAAAGAGTGTTCAAATATCACAATATTCAAAATAACCATTGTATTTAGTGTACTTTTTTTTTTTTTTCAAAATTGTGCAGCCCTAGCTACTATTAACCTTTCTGGGCGGAGTTTTGGTGAGTTTACTCTGGGTACTCCGGTTTCCTCCATCAACATTAAAAAATATGCTAGGCGTCCCCTTGTGTGGCTGCAGACTAGAAATTTCCCCACAGTGATAAGAAAACAAAGAAAAAAGAAAAGGAGAGATCACAATTCTAATGGGTTTGTTTGTCCAGCAAAAATTACTTTTAGGTTATTTTCATCCCAAAGCTCCCAAAGACCCCCAGATTTATGAGTGTGCTCCTCTTGAAGGTACACACAGCACCAGAGGGACCATGACTCATGTGCCCAGCAACTGACACACTCCTTTTCTCAGCCCAGTTTCAATTAGACCTCAATAGTGACTCAGTCCTGCCAGTAAAGAAATATATTTTAACAATGGCCTCTAAAGTTTCACTGAGGATTTTTTTAAGTCTCAAGTGTCAACCAACAACTATATTATCCAACAATGAACACTGCACAAAGCAAAACACCAAAGGCAGTGACCTATAATACAAAGAAGTAGGAGTTATCAATAAACTGTCACACCTTCCCACCCGCATTAAAATCCAACAGATGTAAACGCCCAACTTTCCAATTCCACCTCCTTTTAACAGCCCCAAATGGTTACGCTTACAAGCAAGTAATCGTGTGAATCTGCGAGACAGGAAGACCAAGAATGTTGTGGACACAGCAGAACTAAGAAGATAAAATATAACTATCAGAGTGAAACTTTTTTTGTTTTGAATAATTAAAACACGTAGGCCAAAAACCAAGTGGAAAACTATGGGGGCCTGTGTTCGAGTATGGATTGAATGAATTGAAGGCATTATAAATAACACAATTTTATACACTATATGTTCACTATCTTGTTATGCTTTAATTACTTGTATATCCTTTCCAGCTTTCTGTGGTGAAACTTTTGCAGGGGACTGTAGAACCTATGCAGCAGAATAATATGTTGGGTCAGCATAATGGTTTTCACAGTTCAGGGACACTTGCTGCCTTTTTATGGTAACACTGCATTAGGCTGTTCTATAAAGTACATTTTATTCATTCAACTAGCATCAGAATTGTCTTATGCTGTACCCTACTATAAATCATATAGACTATATGTCAAAAAGGAATGATGCAAAATACATTATCTGAAAGGATATTAAAGATATTTCCAAAGACACACATATGCAAACGAGCTAGAGATAATAGGCTACTAAATGTTAATAACTATGAGCACAGGTTGCCCACACGATGTTAGCTAAATGAGCCAGCAATGGCCGTCCACAACTTCTTCTTAGCAACTGTAACAACTTCTTCTTAGCCACCTGCTTGCAGAAAAATCAAAACTCTGAATATGTCATGTTAAAGATTCATTTGTGGTCAGTCCATAAACCAGATTAAAGGGTCCTGAATTCCACTGGGGATAAACACGCATCGGGTAGTGTTGTTTCCAAAAGCTAAACAGCAAAGTGAGAAAGAAAAAGGAGAATGTTGCTGAGGAAAATAAAAAAAACACCAGTGTCCTGACTACGGCCATTTCCTCCTTTTTGTTAAGCTGATAAAAGGAGAACAAGTCGGTTGCTATGGAAAGCTTAAACTAACACGAACAGAAAAGCCTACTTAGGTTATGCCTGAGTTGTTTTTTTCAAAACGTTCTAGTTTGGTTATTAAGATTAGCCTACTGGTTGCAACTCATGTAAGCGGTCATTGACTGGATGTTACCCGGACAACACATTTTTACATTAAACCATCCCACCATTGGTTTTTAAAAGTGTCAACTATGTAACAAAGTTTCTAGTGAAAAGTGGTGGAACAAAACTTACCTTTTTAGTTTTTTTGTCCCCAGATTTCCACTAAGCTAACTGAAATGTGATGAGGGTTTGTACAAAAAGTAGAACTCAACTCGTCAACAGCAACGCCAAATAGCGGATAACATTTTACTCACGAATGAACCAGAAACATTAGAAAGTAAGGAAGTTGATCGAAAGTGACAGCGCATTTCCGCTTTTGTCCTTTCACAATAATAGTATGCAACTGCCAAAAACCGTTCGCGACTTTTACTTGCATGTAAGAAACAGCATGTTGATACTTTTCTTGTGATAACTTTGAGGGCATAGAAGCTTTCGACTTGAAAAAACTTCCGCCAAGGCCTCATGTGACCACTAAACGAATGGACTTAGGGACCGCCCGGTCAGTTTTTATTCATTTCAAATTGAAGCCTAAAATACATCGATACTAACCTATAATTGGACATTCCTAATACTAGGGCGCATACATTAAAATATTCGCATCCTTTTATATTTATTTTAATAATAGGCTACCATGCAGCATGCAATTGGTCATAGGCTTAATTAAGGAAGAAAACGTAGTCTAGTAAACGATCAATATCTGGGCTATTTATAGGAAAAAGAAAAAAAATGTAATTTACAATAACTGTAGTTTGTGCAAATAAATGGAGTTTCTTTGCACAAACTACTGAAACATGCATGCATATTTAAACAGCATTTTTATTTTTAGAGTTGGTGAAGATGTTTCATTCAAAAGAAAATAAAGAAGCCACAACCTACTGTGGGGTACATGTCAGTTGTAAGATCCTGTAGGAACCAGGAGAGGGCAACCAATCACTGTCAGAAAACTGAGCAGCAGAGATTTTCATAAGAGGACAAATGCCAAGTTATATCTTAACCTTAAATGTATTCCAGTTTTTGTACAGAAAGATTGTGAATGGCAGAGGCAGTCACACAATAACAGACAAATTGTGCCACAGATTGTAGTGTACTATTGATTGCTCTGAACTGAAACATTTCTATGCTTTACCACTCATACAATGGTATTATAGTGGTCCGTGAGTCTTTGGGTGCCCTAGTGGGTTATAATGTCTGCCATTGCCACAGGCCACAGTCTGCTCCCTAAAGACCAATGAACGTGAATGAACAAAAACCCTGCTCTACAACAAATCAATGACTTTTTAGTGTGTTTTTTGCATTTGACTACTGACCTGGGGGAAGATATGAGGATTGGATAAAGAGGGCTTTCTAAGGAAAAGGATGAAAAGTGATAAAGAGAAACCAAACAAAAGAGAGTAGGTCATTTGGACAAAACAAGTACATTGTAAAAACCTAATGGAAACAATTGAACAACATAGATACAATAAAAGACTAGATAGTGATTGAAGCAGAAATATTTCGGGCAAAGTGAGAAACTTAAGTAGCAGAATGGGGGAAGAGAGTGGGAGGACAGGATGAAAGCCAGCATAAAGGGTCAATGGGTCAATGGATACAACAAGCAAAACATGAAAGGTAAAAACAAAGGATGTGGCAGAAAGCATGAACACCAGATTAAATATGGGCTAAAATGGGATAAAGGGAGAAAGAGACAAGAGGAGGTGGGGCCGTGATGAGTCATCACCAGTCTAGCAGCACTGGTGGGCCGTGTAGTTGTGGGGGCGGCAGTGTGACACATATGCAAGAGCACACACACAGAGGGATGCTGGCCGTCACGCTGCTTATATGTCTGCTCCTGCTGCAGAGAGAGGCGGCTGGAAGACAATACAGTACCACTGGGACACAGTTTACATGTACTGTGCTCTCCAGTGCAAGTAATGATGATGACTGACCGAAAGGCCTCATGAAGCTAAAGAGGGACAGTTATATGTATCACGAAACAATCAATACAGCCAGGAGAACAAGGCAAAACCGCATAAGTGTTCACCAATGAAGCATAACACGAGGTGTGATCATTTGTGCCTTGAATATGTTAAAAGAGGACAGAATGGTAAATATAAAAAACACACTTTAAAATTTTAAAATGCCATCCTCCATATTCAAAGCAGCTTGTCTGTCACAAAATACCATATCATGTAACTCACAGAAGACATGCATGTTTAACAGGGCATTACCAACAATATGCAAACTTCCTGCAATAAGTGACTTTCTGACTTTGTGAAATGCAAGCTTTCCTTTCTGGCTGTCATTGCTGCTGAGTCAATCTCAGAGTTGCCATGCCAACAGATTGGGGGATTCCTAATTCTAAACTAGGCCACTGCATAAACACAAGACACATGGGTGAATGCAATCCAACATATACACAAGCACTCTTGCCAATAGGTGAAAAACTGTTTGTCAATAGGTTGTTATGTCATGGTGTCATTCCATGTCTAATCATGGCAGCACATTTTAATAATCAATACTGTTGTCTGTTTGTGTATTCCTGAAACAATGCATCAATCAGAGCAGATCACCGAGTTAATCAGGTCAGTGATTCTTAATATCCATTATAACATCAGCTCATTCCGGCAAGCACAAAAACTCCCCCCATAAAAGAATAAAATAAATAAAACTTTAAAAAAAAAGACACAAATGACTAGTTGAAGTTCAAAAACCTTTATATTATTGAATCTCAAACTCTGCATACATTCATACATCTCTCAAATAGAGGGGCTGACAGTATAGACGAGTGTAAAATCTGTGTGTGCGTGTGTGTGTGTGTTTCATGGTGGGGATTCCAGCTGCCTTCTGCATATTAATGTGATTAATAAATGTGATGAAGACAAACAATAAGAGAACGAGGGCAGAGACACACTAGTGTATTTATAAATAAAGTCTATGTTATATATTGACTTTTTTATATTTCACTTTTACAGTTGTGTACACAAGCTGTTGTTTTAACATGTGTACCATTCCTTGGTGATAAGAGTTTCACTGAGCTAGGTAGCTAGGCTAAACTTAAATGTTCCTCTCAGGTAAAACAGGAGTGGACTGAATATTTTTAACATTGTAAACGTTTACATTTACCGTAAAATTTACTGAAAATATATTTTGCTCTATTAATCTGCATAGCATCTAATTACAAACTTTAGTGTTCCCAAACAGGGATAGTAATTTACATCTATGTTGCCAACTTTATGTCTCATAAAAAGTATTCCAGCAGCCTGTTGCGAGTCTGAGGTTGTTTCAGAGCACATCTCCTAGTTGTTTGTTTTCATACATTATGTATGAAAGAAGAGGACTAGGTTGGTCAAATATGTCTTTGTCTGTCTGCAATAAACCTGTAAATGCATTTTCCATGCACAGTCTGCAAGTACGAGTCTGCATAAAAGATATTCCGACTAATGTACAACCACATACACATTTCTGAAAATATAGAATGTGTGTCAGACATGCTTGTATCCCTGCATTACTGTGCGCTTGTGTGTGTGTGTGTGTGTGTGTGTGTGTGTGTGTGTGTGTGTGTGTGTGTGTGTGTGTGTGTGTGTGTGAGGGGATGTGTTAGTCGCTGTCTTCTCTCTCCTGGGCCTCAGCCAGGGAGCTCTCATCAATATTCTCCAAGCTCTCAGCACGTTGGATGCTAAGTTCAGACAGTGGAATGCTGGGTAATGTGGTCTGTTCAGGGTAAAGCCAGGGCTTGAAGCCAGGGTTGTGTCTCTGCTTCCATTCTGAATACTTCAAACAAGCTTTGTTGATCTTCTTCATTGCCTGAAAAGTATGGAACAGCATTGCTTATTACGGACATGATTTCTGTGTATACGTCTCAAACTCTAATCTTATAGTCACTTATTCTTTATTGTTTCTTTAGCAAACATAATTTCAGGTGTGGCTTTTCTGCCCATTGAGATTACCCAGAAAATGGGGCAAATTCATTTAGAATGACCGTAAAGTTACACTTGACAAAGCTATAATAATTTGCGCTGATGTGACAAAAAGATAAATATATACATAATAGACACAATGTTACACAAAAATCAATAAGTTTCTTGAATCTAAAATGCTTTCTTTTCAAATTAGTTTGCATTTCAACATATAATAACACTTCTACAGACACCCACACAGACACAATCAGTCTTTTTTATTTTGCAAATTACTTACACGAGGAGCCAGGAAGTGGGAAGACTTGTTGACAACCCACTTGGGTAATGAACCTACAAAAACAGAGTCACAGTCAATAGGGGAAACAAAGAAGAAGACATGAAGTGGGAAGGGCCTGTGGTTAGCTTCATTACATGTAATGTTATCGAGGATCAAACCAATGCTTATTTTTGGTTACTCCATCAACTCACTTCTCCTCACGCACATTCAGTAAGAGTACACAGAAGCTACACTGTGAGGGACAGAAGCATAAAACTCTGTTTCTGACAGAAGCATAAAACTCTGTTTCTGACAGAAGCATAAGACTGTTCTTAGTATAGTTACTATGGTGACCCATTTTGACATAACGTAAGTAGAATTAATCATTCATTAGAACTTTGAGCCCCTGGGTGAGTGAGTCCATGTGTAAATGTGTGCTTAAGCTTTTGTGGGTGACAAACTTCAGCACAAGTTGATCAGTGCAGTTGTGTTTGCATTGGTTACCTCGTGGATCAACCTGGGCCATGTACGTAAGGTAACAACTGCTGGGCCCCTGGCTCTGGACCATGTAGCCAGTCTGAAGGGAAACAGCTCTCACCATGTCCTTTTTAGGTGGGTATTTCTGCAGAGACATACATAATGCTACAATGACATTCTCATTCACTGCAAGTACCAGCAGCACTGTGTCCTTTCAAATCTGTCCTTGAATGGAACAGGGAGCTTTCAAAAATCTTGCAACTGCTACTATAAGAAGTCTATGACATGCTGTCAATATATATATTCTTAACAAAAATCCCACCATAAGCAGGTTGGTATCAAATTCTGTATATTTGACCATTACCACCTTTTCCTTATGGTCACTGTAAGGTTACAATGTTTAATTGCCCAACCATTTATTTTTTGCTTTACAGTTTTACTTAAACAAACCCACTCCTCTGATCCACTGAGCAGCAAAGGCCACATCTCACTTACCATTTCACTGCTGCCTCCTTTGACTATCTATCTAAGGTTATTATTCATGATGATAATGTGCAGTGCTGGTTAGCCTGAGCTAATTAGAGCAGGCACACTGCAGAGTACTTACCAACTGCACAGAGCAGCAGCCAGCCTGAGATCATTTGTTTCAAGAAAAAACAATTCATCTTCCCTGACCATTAGTCTAATATTTAGGCAATCTGCGTCAATAACACAGATTGCCGTAGAAGACAAAGACATCACTGCAACAAGGAGGAATGTGTTTTTTTTTTCTCCAACAGGTATGTGGACAATTTAGTATTAGTTCAGAGGATGTTACACCCCTAACAAGCAACATATTTAGGCTCATTAAATCACCAATAAATGGAATGACTTCTGGTGGTTTGATTAAAAGCCAACATTGCAATATGAACAGACAAAAAACACAAAATGCTACAACCTGTTAAATTCTTCTGATAATCAAAAGTGACCTTGGCTAATCACATAAAGCCATGCAAATACACGTACACACACACACACACACACACCGCCTGCCTGTTGTGTCAGCAACTACTTATTGATGCTGGAATGCGAAAGGCAAGATGGGAGTCAACAGTCACATGAGAGGCCTTATCCTTTTGCAAACATTATATTAGTGAGTGAAACTAGGAACAGCAAACAGCAAGGGAAAAAGTTAAGGCTAGATGAGAAGCACAAAAGCAGGAATGATGCAAATAAAACAAGTCGCAATGAACTTGTACAGTTTACTGCTAAAGCCAAAGTCCTGACCAGTAACTATACTGATATTAACGCAATACAATACATAGCCATAACCAGTAACCATCTGTAGTGAGTAAGTCTATCCCTCTTCATCTCACAAACTAATATAAAATTAAATAACATTAATAAAGATATTTGTGTCTGCACAAGAGAGCTGTGGTGGGTACTTGCAAGGGATTATTTCTTCTTCTCTTCTTTCACTTTGATTAGAAATACAAACCATGAGCCAAACTACAGATTTTGGGCAGAAATCCAAAGTGAGATACTCTACAGGGTCTCACTATTGTCCAATCAGTGTACTTGTTTTACTCGCCTTTGACACTTATTGCTCCAATTCCTGAAAAGCGTAGGCCTGTAAACTGAAGACAACATAGTTATCATAGTAAGTATGTGCAGTAAGAAGTGCATCCATCTACTGCTACCTATTATAACTTGGGTCCATAAATGATGAGCAACGCACATCCTGTCCATTTTTCATTTTGACCTGCTTTATGGATTTAAAATATTTATGGTTTTCTTGACATGCAGCCGCCCTAAGGTTTCTGAACTGGATCACCATTAATGTCCAACACTATACTTGTTAGAAAAAAGGCCATAATTATACCTACAGTGCATCTGAGCAGACACACGCAGAATAACATTGAATTAAAGGAGTTGACTCACAGAATGTTTGACAGAGTAGTTCATGATGATATAATCTTTCCCTATTGGCAGCCATGAGCGAAGCGTGATGACATCCCGATTTCGAAGAGGCTTTGGACACTTCCCTGTGAACAAACAGAAGAACAATTCAGTGAGCACATTAGAGCAGATCAGTGCGTTAGTTGTGGCCCTTTGCCTCTGATCATAACCCATTCAACGTTGAACAAAATCCCACTCATGTGAACAGAAATGTGGGTGTGTCACATACACGAGTAGTAACCAACATCCGCGTTGACCGTAAGCTTCCCAATGTCAAACGTCTCAATGACGTTTGTGTCCCATTTCCTTCTGTATTCGATATCATGGAGGACGTCATACATGGTCTCTGCTGACACATCTTTGCACATGATCCGGCACTAAAGAGGAAAGAAAGACATTGTTTATTTTAAAAAAAGGCAACTGCATACAGAGAGGAAGTACCATACTGAGTCTAGTGAAATTATTTACATATTGTACAAATGACAATAGAAGAAAATATTAAGCAATTTGTTAAGCATCCTCTGCATGCTCAAAAGTGGAAAGATGGAAGTGGAAGATGACCAGATGAGTCAATACTAGAAATTAAATAAAGCCAACCGATGTGTGCATAAGTTATGGTGTATAAATGTTGTCAGCACCAGGTTTTAAGACTAGGACAAGTCACATGTCCAATAATGCATCTTAAAATTATAAATTCTATAAGGTTTCAAGGCTCTTTACCACAGAAATAACTGGAACATTATATATCTACACACATATATATTGCATCATAGAGACTCCTGTCTAAAAGCAGAAGTGGTAGGAAAGGTCCGCAGGGTAAAGCTGTTGCTGCAGCTACAACTGCCCAGGAGGGATTAGTCATAGTAAAAACAGGTGACAAAAAATAATGTTAGGTCAGTGGACAGTGTGAGGCATGAAAAGACATTGAAGAAAGATAAAGACAAGAATACTGAAGCCAAAGTGCAACAGAATAAAATTGGACAAAGGATGTCTGTGTGTCCCAGATGATTTAACTCTTGCTTTAAAATGAGTTTGGTGCTAATAGCACAGTTCCATTTACTGCTACCTAAGCATCCAATTTACAAAGATGATCACAATTTGTTCTGGCTGTGGGATGTCTTCTCCAACACACATTGAAACTTGACTTTAAGATGCCTAAAGCACTAAGTATTTATGATGAACTGGCCATTGTTATCTGATGTGCTGCTTCAGAAATGGAATGATAAAACTATTACTAACGATCAGTGTCACATGGAGGATACAATGCACGTTGATGTGCAATCTTCACATCAACATTCATCTTCAGAGTGAATACAGAGAGACATTTATTAACTGAACACTTCAGAACAACCATTAAACACTGACACATCAGCAGGATAATGATAATAGAATTTATTTTATGCACTGAAGTATTATTGGTATATTAAATGAGCTGTGCCGCCTTTACACTTACAGACATGCTGTCACTGCGGTCAGAATAATTTATCTCTTTGACCACTAACAAAGCTAGTGCCTCACAAGATGCAACATTTAACCTGTGAAACAATGCAAAGCTAAATTAGTTTTACCCTTCCCTTGAACAAAGCTGCACTGAAAAAGAAACAAGTCAAAGCAAAAGGCAGTACAGGTGCATGATTAAAATAAAACAAGATAGGATGCATGGCCAAGCCGAATAAAATGGTGCATTGGAGTGTCAGCTAGGGACATGATTTGGGGCAGATATTCTGATAAGGAGAGTCTCCGTCTCCTGTAACAGAGAGTCAGGTCACTTGGACAGCAGTCAAGATTGTAATGTATTTGAGAACAGTCTGCAACAAACCATGTTGACCATATAGTTTAAAATACAAGAAATATAATTAAATATGAATATTGATATCTTTATTAGACAATGCAATAAGTGTACAATTCATATTGGTTTTGAAAGTTTTACTGCAACTTGATTTGCAAAAGTCTGTCTTGGGAATGTAACAATGGACTTTGGTCAATGACTATGTTGAATTAAAAGGGAAATTGGGTGTAGACATAAACTGACCACTGGAGACCAGGGTATAGTAGCTTTACATTTTCGTGGCTTCTGAAAGATTTTGCAGCAACCATCTAGTATATATTGTATAAAGTGTATTTTCTGAAAGATTAAAGATACATAGTTGATGGTTACGGTTTATTCAAAGCGTGTGTGATGGGGGCTGAGCAGCTGGCAGAGGAGTTCAGGTAGAAAAATGGGGGTCTGTTGCATCCACTGGCAAACTTGCAACAGGAGTAGCAGAAGAAAGAAGCATGAAATGCTATGGTGAAAGAGGACAAGAGTAAGGAGTGAAAGATGTGCTGAAGAGAATAAAGACGTACAGCCACAGCTATGTCCGCCTGAGGAGTGTGTAATTCTATTACGCACTAATTCAGTAAACTAAAGAGATGAAGCAGTGGCGGGAGCGAGGTGAAGTGGAGTTGACCAATAAAGAAAGACAAATAACAAAAACAGGTAACAATCAGTCTATGGCTTTGGATTTGTATTACTTCATTTCTCATCCACAGTGTGCCCACTCGGATCAGCCCTGACTTCTGACCGCTGCCGCCCACCCACTTAGCTTTCTCAGTCCGATCCTACGTCCCACCCACTCTTGTTCTCAGCCTGCCACTGTGTTTTCCTACACTAGCTCTTCACCTGTCAGCTTTCATCATCTGCTCCTTTGGATGCTGATGCTGTATTGTGGAAGATGATTATAAAAGGGAAAAAAAAAGATCTGTGGGAGTGTGTGATTCAGAGCAGGGTTTCCCTCTGAATCACACAAGGCAAACCCAGGAGTCTCCGCTGTTTAGAAGTGTGTATAGCAACGACGCAGGAAGAACAAGGAAACTACCCAATAACACCACATAGAATAACTTTGTGTATAATAAATATGATGTTCAGGGGATTGTTGCAGTGGCTATTTATGAACATGGCAGTGGTAATCTCTGTAATGACACTGAAGAATGATAATGATGATTACTGACATGTATTCTCGCCATTTTTAATAGTATTAAAGAAAAAGCAAGAACCTCAAACAGGAAGCACAGTAGGAAAAAGTGTCAAGTCCCACCACTAGCATTAATCATTTGACATGCATCAGCGGAGACAAATGCTTTTATTTCATCTATAAATAGAACAGCTGTATCCGCAGCCTCACTTTTATGCTCTGAATGCCCAAGCATCTACACCTCTAAACATAAGGCCCACAAAAAGTTAAATTAAAGTTTAAATAAAAATAGCAGCAGTATAGCAGAAGTTTACTTGTTTCCATTTTTTCAATGAAGTGGGCAGAATATAGGATTCAGAGCTAAAAAAAAATAAAAGAGGTGTTTGTATGGCAAGTGCATCTTTACAAATGTGCTGATAGCATATTTGGTGGGAATAGTATCAGTGAAGTATAATGTTACCAAACCTTCTTCAAACAAACACTACCTCCTGTTAGTTTTTGGATCAACTGCTTAAAACCTACCAAAAAGAACTAGGATGTAGCATTTACATTAGATCCTGTCTACCTTCTACAGGTGGATCAAGTACAGGTTATAAAATTGATATGAGCCCCACCCAAAATCCAGACGTTGTATATGTGTACAAGTCTGTCTGTTTGCAGAGCTGTCATGAGGAAACACACCTGTCCTACCCTAAAAGGGATGCATAAGCAAACCCCGATGCATTTGGGTTTTACTTGGAGCAGATGCAGGACATAGACTCTGTCAGCAAACAGCCAAATGATGACAAGTTACACACAGAGGGCTGCTCTGTTATAGCCTCTGGATATGGACAGTATATATGCACAAGAACACCTTTATTTGACAGTGTAAATATTTGGACAGACGCTTAAACTCAGACCTGGGCACAAAACTGAAACACAAAGACAACCCTATTTGGAGGATACATTAATTGTTAATATACTAGTCTAATATCTAGTAACGTAATAATAAGCAATCACACATTACCTAATGGATGAAGCAGCAAAATAAATGTCCTACACACTTATCCAAGATTCTTGACTTCCAAAACGAGGACTACCCTGGACCATTTTTAGTACAACAGTCGACTGAACATAAGCTCGGCAGACAGCACGTCTTTATTTCCAGATTCTCTTAGTTTCGACCTACATTGTAGCTGTAATCTTAATGTACTAATTGACAGACAAATTGTTACGGTCTTGTTATATGTTTACAGGCTATCATTATCCAATTGTTGCTCTCGCTTATAGTAAACTTTGTCCTGAATCCATCTGTCCTTAATATGAGTTCAAAAAGTTGACTACCCATAATAAACCTCACCAGAGAAAGCAGAGTTTGACTGGAAGTGCATTTTAAGGAGGCCCACTGCACTAAAAAATGTAAATTGTTAGAGGTGCTTGATGCCACACAGCAGAATTTTCTTTGCGTAAATAATATTGCTGTTGTGATGACGCCTTCACATTGCCTCCCAAGGCAAACATTCACGCTTAAAAACCCAACTGCCACAACTGTTATTTGGCCAGATAACTAAGTTTGCTCATCCTGCACTTTCACACAGCTGTCACACTACCTTACTTAAAAGAAATCACCACAGACAAGCACCTTTTAACTGTACTTTGAGCTTTGTATGTTAAGCACCAAACTACACACTTTTATTTGTTCAACTGATACCTAAATTATCTCAAACATCTAAGTGAATAGACACTCAGAAGAATCCAGAGGAACAAACAATATTCAAATTAAACTGAGATAAGCAGCGCATTTTCTCCCAGTAGCCACATAATTGACCAGTTTAAATGATTAACTAGGGCCTGAAGAATTCATCTATAGTCACTTTGAGATTATTCGCTGACTGCCCTGCACTCTTTTATTGCTAAGGCTGCAAAATTGACCATACGCTGTGTAAATTATTACATCTGAGGTCAAAATGTGACTACATTTTAGGTAAGTGCACAGAAGTGAGAATAGTAATAGGATGACGTGTACATTGGTTTTGCCACTTCTCATTCCAGTTCAGGGACTTCCAGGTGGACATGTTGAAGTATTAAAAGTTTAAGATTGTGTGTATTCAGTGCCCTTTTTCTTATGCATTTACGAAACAAGCATATGGGCTATACCAGTACGTGTTATAAATAATTTATGTATCAAAGGCCATAAACTACAGTCACTTTTTCCACTATAGGCCCAGGGCAACAAAGAGCAGTCTGCACAATAATCCCATGGGAATTTAGAGAGAACACTTCTCTGCCATCTTGATGAGCCTGACCTTAAGTGCACATCCTGTTCAAAACCTTCACAACTTTCAATTGAAAGGCTACGCACTCACACATCATTGTCCGTGGCAGTGTTACCAAACAATAGGGAGGCATCACTTCAAAATGCCAGATGAGTCAGGAGTTGTTTTGTTGTTGCTGCAGGCCATGTAACCAATTTCCACCTGGCTATCTGTGGAAGCTTATTTATTAAATGTGGACTCAAACATTATTATCATTATTAAAATGCATTTTGAATCAACCCATATTGATTCTATAATGGGCCAAACCCACCGTTTGTGTGCTGCTCAAATATTTGAAAGAACAAATTATGATTGTGAACTTGTTCTTAAGAGTACTGTAACATACCTTCATTTTGTGGATAGTCTTGCCCTCTTCCAAACCCTGTGCCCACACTGTGATGCCCCCCTTGTTGTAGGTTACAGTCCAGCCCTCCTCACACAGACACTCGGCCTTAAAGCTGGCGAACGCCGGGTCGTCTGGGATGGTCACACCTTGTCCGGACATGGCTCTTTATGGGGAGGAGGTCTTAGGTGATGATGATGATCGTATTGGTGGAGGTTGTGGAGGGAAACTCTTCTTGAAGCAAATGGAGCTTGTGTCCAGCCACTTCTCCGCTCTTTGCTGGGAATAACTTGTCTAATTTAATTTTCTCCCCACGAGAAGGCTTTGTAGGCTGTGCCGCGTCTTGTGATGTGTATGTACGTGTGTGTGCGCGCGTTTCCAGGCAGTCACAACAACCTACCGCAACCAGCCCCGCGAAAACTAACCAAACAGACGTAGGCACGCGCTCACACAGGTGAGGCAACCGAAATTAAAGCTGAAAAGTCAATGAAGCCGGGGCAGGAGGAATATGGGACGTGCTTTGAAGCCTTCGAGCGGTGAGCACAAGTTTGAAGCCGGCGCAGCGGAAACACAAACCATATGTTTCTGTTTTAGCGCCCTGTTCCTGCCTCTGCGTGACTGTCTTTTGGCGTCGCCTCCTCCGCTGTGTCTCTTTCTTTCATAAGGTGGGCTTCGACTAATTTCAGCTGCTCCCCATCGCTGCGTCGCGGCTGTGGCAGGTGGCGGTGGAGATGCGGAGAGAAATAGGAGGAAGAGAGGAGGAGGGGAGAGGCTGAACGAGCAGGCGACGTCGACTTGGACACATTGGAAACGCCTCCATCTGCTGCATTCACGTGACCCTCGTAAAACTTCAGCCACACTAAATGTTACTCGGTATCTGAATGCGTTGTAGTTGACTGACTGCAGTTAATGATAAAACCCTACTGTAACCGTCACGTGACATTTCCTCTTCAGAAAGTTGTGACGCGCTAACTCAATTTGTTCACCAATGAGCAACATGCGCTTATTATACGAATTCTTTGGACTTGTTTTGTGAAGAAGAAAAAAAAAGCAAGCTTTGATCTACCAAGCTTTGAGGCGCCTGTTTTTTTGTTTTGTTTTGTTTTTTATTACATTAGCTATAACAACATTACACATATAACATCTTTTAAATTGTACATAGTTCAATGTATGTAGCCTTCTGTAGAATATTAAGTCTTTTCAGTGACATGATAAAGAAGTCTTTCATTCTTCAAACCTAGCCTTAACATTTTAGAGTGGTCATTGACTAACTTAATATTTTCTTTAGTGGAGCTGTAATGTTATTGCAGTGAATGCAGTCCACATATTTTTTTCTTTCAGGCTCCACCAATTACTTCCTCTATTACCTCACATCAACGTCATAAAAAAAAACTCTATATCCTAAAAGTCATCTTGCAGTTGGCAAAAACCTCCTGTTGTTGGCTATGCCCCATTTTACATAAACAGATGACACATCTCTATTAGAGGCTCCAAACCAAGGACAGTTTGTCATTGTTTAGTTTGTCATTAGGGTAGGCTATTTCTCTATTAGCCATACCTACGTTATTTATCTATTCACCCTGCTGGCTTTTGCACCTACAATAAAGGCATTGTAATTTGATGCACGCTTTACAACCCCATCTCTCAGTTTGTTAGGCTTTGGGGCAACAAAACAGCTGCTGCAAACAGGCTGTCGGACTGTACCTATAGCTGGAGGTGCACTTTGTGAGAAAGTCAAACACGTGTACAACAGAAAACGGCCAACTTCTTTATCTTGCAGGCCCTAGTAAAAAGGCAGAGTAGCAGATTATGAGACTGTACAGACCCATGTGAACAGTTCTTGGGTTAATCCCAGTTATAAACACAAATCCTCAGATCAAGACCAATTTTAATTTGCAATCAGACCTCAGAGTATGCGTCTGGGGTTGCTTAAATGACTTCCTATTGCTGTTGTCAAGCTAAAAAAAACACTCTCTGGAGCAACATGCCTCGACAAGTGTTTCATCACAGCATTAATTAAACATTTTGTTTGTTTAGTTATTGTCTTTGTGTCCACACCATATGTGATAAATGCCAGTTAAACACTAAACTAAAATGTAACATGTCAGGAACTGCGCTCCACCACTGGATTTGCATATTGAGTGGGGAAGTGAGATTAGATGTTTTAATGTCATTTGAGTATAGAACGACTAGAGCTGGCCATGAATTTGATCACATTACAACAAAAGAAATAAGATATAAGCTAGAGCATAAATATGTCCATATGCATACTCCTGACACATGATTACCCTGAAACCCTACAGTAATGATGAAAGTACAAGACAGCAACTTCTATTATTAAGTAAAAAAGATACTACAGCTCAGATATTCCTTACAAAAGGGTAATGTAAGCACACAACATGGAGATGAAGACAGGTGCAAAAACAGACAGGCGCAAAGAGAAGCAATTTGCATAATCTCTGGTTGTTAATGTGGCTATAGTGAACACAAGCTAACAATGCTTTTTAAACCACTGCAAGCGTGTTAAGCTATTATTGGCCTATGCATTGACTTTGACATGTGACTGTTTTTCTCCTGTTGCAAATTTATACAACCCCCGATTCATTAAATTGTACAAACACCCAAATGTAACCATTTTAGCCAGAATATTGGCCATTTTTCAGGATAATATTGTGGAGAAATCCTCCAGGGGCATTTAAATGGACCTTCAGGTAGTTCAGTATTTTGGTGTTTAAAATCTACCGTAGGTAAAATTAGCTATTCAAAAGTGTTTAATAACAGTGGGCAAATAATAGTGGGCATAAACTACAATAAATATATGCAAAATATGTTTAAGTTAATGTCAGACTTATATTGTAATACAGAGTTGTATCTTATGGGAAGAATAAATTTATTTTTGGGTGTCTACAAAGGTAATCCCACTTGGAAATCCTTGTAAGTATTTAGTTGACATGCCTGTTAAAGCTGCCAGCTAATTTATGATGGCAGTGCCCGCCATCTTCAATGATTCATGCCTAGTGCAGCACAAAAAGCCCTCAACTAGATAGAAATAAATTACCGTTGTACAGTTAGAGCACATTTTATGTGTAGCAGAGTGGGTCTATGCCAAAACAAGAAACAACTTTTTATTTGTTTATCTTTACAGCTCATCTATTTGACTGGTGATTTTACCAATTTACTATAAAAAGGGAAACTCTAAGCAAGGGGTAGAAACAATATGAACTTATTTGTTACAAAGTAAATTATATTTTTGCTGTATCAGTCTACACTGATTCATCCTTAATGAGAACAAAGACAGACTTTTCTGAGACAGAAACACCAGCGATTGGAACAGTGGGGGTGGCATGAGCTGATGATGTTACACCAGTTCAGTACTGTAATGTAGAGGGGTGTCTAAACTGGTCACACACTAAAAAAACAACACCCAATTTTGGTCTTTAACATAGCTTAGGCTGTGTCTGTAAAGACATTAAATCCACTCTATTTTCTATTGATATGGTTTAGCACAAGTTGTTTAGTTTGAGAGAAATATAAAAAGGAAACTACCAATTCCTAAAACATTGCTTTGCAAAGGCACCCAGGCCTATCTTCCAAGGTCATTGTGATCTTTTAAGTAGCCTATCCTAAAATCCACTAAGCTACATTGTAACGGTATCCAGGGTTCTATTTTTTCTATGCAAACTAATTCCTTTATATTGCATCTTCATATAGTTTATGGCATGTATTTGTTCGGTTACAGGCATCAATTAAGAAGTGAGCAGACAGGCGCGTTAGTTAATGGTTCTTTGGCGCCATCTGCCGCCTAGACATATTAATATAATAAAGGCTATGTCTTGTCCTACTATGAAGACAAAGGATAATAAGTAAAACACTAAAATATAAGAAGTCGTGGCTCATTAAATGTTTGTGCGTTCAGTTTTATGAAAACAAAAGTCCCGGATAGAAAACCCAGATAACCAATGTCTACCGATACAATTATTACTAGAAACTGGATTGCAATTGGATTAGTTTCGAAATTTGGATAAAACATTCTAGAGAGCAATTGTTGAGCACATCTAAATATGTACATATTTTGTTCTACCAGATTGTCTCACATTTCTTTTTATCTATTGAGATGTAGGCCAGTAAATTTAACTATCGCGAGCATCTTCGTTGAACTGCAGAAACGACAATTCCCAGTATGCATTGCGACTTCTAGTGACATCCACTGCATGATGTGTGGAAGCGGTTGTTTTCTTCTCGCTGCCCTACATTTTATGTTTTGGCAGTAGTTACACCGGGATTGCATTGATATTAACTTTCTACTGAAAAAACTTTGTGTTAAATGTGAACCCAAGGGTTTGCTCAGCTCCGGTTCCGGTGAGTTTATAGCCATGTTATCCTCTGTTCCCACTAGGTTGATAGCACGAAGGTCGCGCAGCTTGTCACCGTGCAGTCGTGTGCTACAGACCAGCGCGAGCGGGGTCGCTTGTCAGAGCATCCGCGAGACCCCAGCGGCGGAAACCAACCGCAACCCTATAGTGTCCACGTCCAGGGTGTCGCGCAGGGGGATTCTAACGGAGGAAACGGCGGGGAACAACGTTAACCCGACAGTGCAGTACCACCACCTTGCCCCTAGGTGGCTCTCTCAGCTGCAGAACCGCCGCAGCTCCTGGGCGGCTTTGGCCAGCAGAGGGCGCAATAACAACCAGTACTGGGAAGATAGCGGCCAGGGCCGAGGTGAAGGCCAGGGGACAGATGGAAGGGCCAGCCGGGCAGGAGTGGCCTCTGTTGGTGTGCTGTCTGCTGCTGCCGTTGCTTTTTGCCTAAAGAAAGACTCTGATAACAAAGGTACCCTCAATTTTGTAAATAATAAATACATTTCTTTTTTTATTTTCTTTATCACTCTTTTTATTTCTTGTTTGTATAATAATTTAAAAGTTTTTTTTTTTTTTTATCAAGGTAATGCCCTTTTGGAAGCTGCGAGGACCAGTCATGTCCATGATGTTGTTAGGTATGGCAGTATTGCATCTGCTCTATCGATACATTTTTAAGCCACCATAATTCAGTAGATTATACATTGAATTTGTATAAGTAAATCTGATGAATTGGGAGATCTGTGATACATGTAGGCAATACGTCTAACTGAAGAAGCAGAAAATACTACATATCACCATCCAGAAATATGGTATAGTTTGCTTACTGTAACACTTTGAACTTGCACAAGAACTTGCTTATTACTTAATTTGAAGAGTAGGGCTGTTGACAAACAAAATGCATAAAAAGTTTAAAGCATATAAGATCTATGACAAGATTATTGCCTTGTTTAGTTACAACTGTGTATTTGTAGCCCTGGTACAGGCCACTAGGTGGAACCCTAGGACGACTTGTGTAAGAGTATGCTATTTGATTAAGACAATTGCTCATGCATTTTTTTTCCTAAAATGACTATTACAAAACAATATAACACAATAAACCATAAACATATTCCCCTAAACTTTCTGTGCACATTGAGGTACATTAGAACACCGATATACTATTCGTTGTCTTGCTAATAGATATTTCATGAGCTCTGTAAAACCAAATGACGCCAATGCAAAAAGCAAAATAATGTTATAGTGGTTATAATTTGTGATTGGTATTCATAACAAATACAGACTTCATCTAAGTTTTCATTTGTGTGTGTATCCTCTTGTAGGCTTAAATTACCTTCCTTGTGGCAGATGGTGTAGGTGAGAGTGTTGTAAGACAACCTCACAGCAGGTCACAGATGTGTTAAGTGCTTTGGTTTTGCTTATACAAGTAGAAGAGTGTCTGTCAGTCTTGTTGAGAAGCTGTCTAAAGGACGTACCACTTATAACAAATGTAAACTATTTTATTTATAGGACTTATGTGGCAATTAGTTGCTAATGAAGATGTTTGGTTTAGTATTTTTATAATACGTTAAATATAATTTCTAGTGTTTGCCAAATCTAAAAGAATGAAGTTTATTAAACATGGCATTAAGATCCAATGTCATAGATTTTATTGCTTTAGTAAAGTTAGTAAGAGCTGCTTAAGGTGACAAAAATTGTGAAGGCATAGTACTTTATCTAAGTCCTTAAAATAAAGTCAAAATGAGACAGAGGCCACTGTGTTGACTAAACATTCAATGACTACCTGCTCAGCACAAGAGTCCACAGACAGATCACTTACACATACTTTTAGGGCTGTGCTTCTCTGGTACCTGATGTCATAGCCCCAGGCGCAGCTCCACACACCTGGCTCATGCACATACAGACACCGTAACAAGTCACTGAGCTGGTGCAACTCCTGCAGATAAGGACTAAGCTGTCATCGTCTGTGTTTATGTTTGTGTGTGTAACAAGACAAGGCTTTGATATGGTAGCATTAACAGCTGGAGTGACACACATTTTGCACATGTACTCCAAAAACAAAAGTGTTTATCAGGACTATTTCTGATCCGCCAACAAAATATTGTGACCCAATAAAATCAAGTATTTACTTCTCAACAGGCTGGTAAAAGAGGGTGTGGATCCAAACCACCGCCATCGTCTTGGTTGGACCGCTCTCATGGTGGCTGCCATGAACCGACAGCACAGGTGTGTACGTGTTTCTTGTAAAACCTGGAGTCTCAGATAAGGTAGTAGTTTTGTTATTTTCCGCAGACAGGTTCCTTGAAAAACTGCTTAATGTTGCAAATTGTGAGTAAAAAAGAACCTGTTTTCCAGCTTGTTAGAGTAGGTTCTCCAAAGTGCTACTTTGAGGCTAACAGACGGCCTTTGCTCATCCTCCCATTTCACTGACCACCAAATTAAATTAGCCTGCTGGCCCTCAGAACACACAACTGCACAGACAGGGGTTGAGGTTAAGGCCGGGCCAAATCCAATTTACTGTGACTTTTTTGGGGGTGAATTAATTCTCCAGTCAGTGTTCACTTTTTCTGGGTTGTATGTTTGCAAGTTGCATAATGTGAAATTTAAATTTATAATCAGCTTAAGTTGCTGAGCTTAATCATACAGCGTACAAATTTACGCTCAGTTGTTTAAGAAGCATTGAAATATACAAGATTGCAAGATTTTATAATGCAATAATGTATAATATATTCATTAAATTCTAAAATGAGACTGGTAAATCCAATACTATTTACCAGTATGCCTTGTATTTAAAACACACTAATACATGTTCGCATTTTGAAAATATTAACATCTTTGAGCTAATAAACAAATCATGGGTCAGGCACCTTTTTGAAATACAGAATGTTGACATTGTTGTTTCTGTGGGCGATTAACGTATCTGAGTGTATGTTCTTCGTGTGTGTGTGTGTGTGTGTGTGTGTGTGTGTGTGTGTGTGTGTGTGTGTGTGTGTGTGTGTGTGTGTGTGTGTGTGTGTGTGTGTGTGTGTGTGTGTGTGTGTGTGTGTGTGTTATGAGTGCTATAACTCAGCCAGCCTGTGACACTCCTCTGTGTTTAATCCTGTCTTCAAGCCCCCAGTGAGCCGTCACTGCTGCAGGGAAGACAGAACATCAGCTCACTCGCATCACTCAGACCTCTCTCTCTGTGTCTCACTTTGACACCAGATACATGTGTACAAATGAACACACACAGACAATGGGTGTTTAAACCAAGTATCTTAAGGACCCACTGCCTATTACTCAGTCACACACAACTTTGTTTGCAGATGTTAAGTGAAAAAGAGAGAAGATCACTTATGACTAGCTATGGCTCGTAAGGGGAATGCCAACATTTTATGGAATTGTCAATGTTTTTAGGCACAGGTGAGCTGTCTGCCATGCGGTCCATTTTTCTGATTCAGAGGTGGAGTAAAGGGGTGTGCATTAGGATTGGGAATGGGAAATTGGGGGCGGGGGGGTTGTTTGCTTAGCTTTGATGTAAAGCTCAATCATGGATCAGGGAGGCGCAGGGCCTGACCTAATGTTTGCACTCTTTAACACACAATACCTATCTCCAGCTCTCTTTCTCTCCTTCCATCCCTCCCTCGCAGCCTTCACGTGTACAATGAACAATCAGCCGAGTGTAACGCCTGTTGACCGCTCCGACCTGTCGGCCGACTAACTTGATGGGAGGGGGAAAAGAAAAGAGGGAACGCAAAGCAGTGTAGAAATGAGAGGTTTTATTGGAGAAGGAGCGAATAGTTTAACACTCATGGAGTGGGATTACGGCTTTGGGACTGAGATAAGTCCAGATGAATAGCAAGGGATCAATGAAAGTCTCCAGAGAGCTCTCACTAAATTTATCACAATAATTGTAGGCACATTCCCATATGAACGTGATGCTGAATGATTTAATTAAGTCAGCAGAATCGCTTTATAAATGTCAGAATTACTAATTCATACATTTTTAATTTCTAAATAAAATTTTAGGTAAACAATATATGTTCTTTGGCCTATAATGTCTTTCACACAAGATGTAAGTCTTGTACATGACATTAATCATTTCTATAAAAACAGTCAGTAGGTTCAGTAAAACCCTGTCCTTGGCATCTCGCTGACCCCAGGTGTGCACCACGTGACCTGGTCAAGTGAGGTCCAGCGTCTGGGCCAGGTGGTCAGAGACATGGATGGTCAGTTCAGCTCAGGTGTCCATTATATCACGCTGCATCGGAAGTGTCTGCTTCCTGTCTTCCCTCGGGGGCTGATAGAAAACTAACACCAGCAGTATAACAAGTCACCTGCTGGAAAAAAAAACTTTAATCAGCTGGAAGAAAACGTTTAACAGCCTCAGAGTTAAAGTATCATATCATATCCTGTTTGTGAAATCACATTGGGTGGTGAGCCACATACAAGCTGACCCAACATATTTGTTATTCAATAGGATTTCACTGCCATTTATTCCAGAATGAAATAGGATGGTAGATTACATTAGACCATTGTTTTCGCTCCAGCAATGCAGAGATGCAAGAATATCTATGCTTTATTAGTTCAGATTGAAGAAATAAAGGGTACCATTTGATTTTTGTTCTAGTCTAAATTTTAGAGGAGTTTAACCCAATTAACCTTTGCATTCCTTGTGTTTAGCTTCAAATTAGTGCTGCAACTCTTCTCCTACAAGGCCCAAATCAAGTTAGTCAGTTGGCCAACAGTTGATTAGTAAAACTATATACTGTTTTCAAAAGCTCATTAGTTTTAGCAACACTCTGTATAATTAAATCTCCTACTTTCATCTTTTGGCTGTACTTTCTGTCTTTCATCGTTGCCTCCTCCTTCTACCATTTTGGTTTTTCTCTTTATCCCGTCCTGTTTACCTTTCTGATGCCATTAACCCTTTTCACAGCATCTTGTTTCTTCACACGGCTGTGCCCAGCCTCGTGTGACCAGTCGCAGGGGAAGTTTGTGTGTGTCTCAGGAGGATGCATCGAGGTGTTTGTAGAAGTGCTTGGCAGGGTTAGAGAAGAGGCCTCTGTGGGTCATGCCCCCCCTCCCCCGCTTCCCCCGACCACAGCGATACAGTAACAAAAGGGGACCCCCCGATAGCTCTTTTTAGTCCATTTAGCAAGGTCAGACACAAAGAGCTGGTCAGGCTGTTCTCACAGCTACACACATGTTCACTAAAGTTGAGGCAAATTGCAACAGATGACAGTTGCATTGCGATTAAAAAAATAAAATAAAAATGAAAATGATTATGTTTGTGTCACACTGAAGTTTTACTGAAGAACTGGAGGATATTTTTGTTTGGTACAATATTACTAATATATGTATAGTCCCATCTTCATTAGGCGAATCACAAGTTAAATAAAATGGGTGAAAAAAAAAATGGGTGTTTGTGGCATTTGCACAATTTAAAGTATAATTTCTTTGTGTTGAAAGTGGATACATTTGAAAATCATGGTTCATTTTAATTCTTTATTACAATAACCAAATATTAACAAAAAACAAAACTGCCCAAAAAAGATCATCCAAAAAGATTTGGATGATTGTAGCTGAGTCGACATCGTCCTCACAATAACCATTTAAGTTTTTGATTCCAGTCCCCTCCTCATAACTATTTGGTATTACATAGTCACAGGTCTAATGACACTAGCAGGGTTCATGTTTTGGCCTTCACCCTTGCTCTGTCTCCACGTTTGTTGCTAACTGCATGGCACTGACGTGTCTGAGTCTCAATGTCACGTTCATGGTGGCCAAAATGAAGCGAGCGTCTGTGTATACAGAGAGACGGTACCTGGAATGTCAGTCAGGTCACAGTGAGTGGTGTTGCCGAGGTACTCCGTGTTTGCTTTATAAGGCGGTACGCTCCAATGACGAACTACACACACATGCCCAGTCTAACATGCAGATACCCCCCAATGGCGCCGGAACGGGCCGGTCCACAGACCTTTCAGTGTTCACATATGTACATGTAACAAGGCAGGCGAGTGTTTAGACAGGGAGGAAAGAAGCTGCTGGAGTGTGACCCACATAAGTGGAAACGAAAAGAAGTGTCCCTTCAGGGAGAGAACATTGTCAGTCAAGCATTAGTCTAGTTCAACATTTAACAAATCCAGTCAAAATTTAATTTAATATAATATGTCTTCAATTTTGTGGAACATTGTAGCTGATTACTTTTCTGCTACTTGATTGTCTAACCAGTCACTTGAACTAAACTGCAGATAACATTGTGTCAAGAAAATCTAGAATTTTAAATATTTGTTGTAGAAATGTAATGTAACTTAATCAAGTCTTGTCTTTGCTTTCTTCTGCAGTGTAGTGAAGGTGCTGCTTGAGGCAGGTGCTGACCCAAATGCTGGAGACCACTTCAACAACGTTTATGACACCTCCCGAGAGAAAGGCATCCACTCCTTGGAGGGTATAAAAAAAATATATATATATATATATATATGAAAAAAACACTTTGTGAATGTAATGTTCTGTGTGGTTTATTGGTGTATATTCCAGAGAGTGTAGAACTAGATATTACGAGACATTATCATTTGCATAAAAATGTGCATATGTACAAGCTTCATTTTTTTTTTCTTCCTGCATTATTCATATTATATGTTTTGCGTAGTGTTAGTTTTATTTGTTTTGTATTTTTTCCCGGGCCTCACACTCAGAAACACACATGGCAGGATGTGCACACAGACACACACTTCGCCCCCCTCCCTTTCTCAGTCTGTGTTGGGTTTCTGCAGACATATTTATATGGGATATGTATATTGCAGACATTTATATGGCTGTCAGGTTTGGGTCCACGTGGGGCCAGCATAGCGTGGGGAAGCGCTTGCCAGACACCCGCTGATGGATGGGCTAGGGGGGCCTGTGCGACGCTTTATTGGGTTAGCTATGATTATCCCGGCCTATCTCTCCCTCCCTCATACACACTCACACTGCAGAAAGACTGTCACAGAGATGAGGAAAAAGAGTAGGATGGATGGAGCAAGGAAAGACTGATGAAGAAAGGGAAAAAGAATAAGGAGAAGCGGTGAAGGAAAGTGGAAAAGTAAAGTAGGCATGAATGTTGAAATGGAAAAAAAGGAGTTTCAGATCAAAGGGATGGTGTGGTCTGGGAAAAGGAATCGGACAATATGATGACTGCGAAAGAGGAAAGAAAGTCAGGAATTGGGGGAGACAAAGTTAGTGGCGAGGGAGGAAGTGGGTACAAGTGATGAAAGGAATTGATGGATTCTAAGCAGAAGAGGAAGGAGACAGAAAGATAGACATGATGAAGGAGTGGCACGAGATGAGTGCTGTTATGAAAAAGTAAAGTAAGGAGAGAATGATATACTATTACTGTTATTAGTCAGGAGCAGTGCAAAGGAAAGTATAATGTAGGACAGTCAAGTTAAAATTTGTGGAAATGAACAGTATAACTGAAAATGGCAAGACAATTTTATATTCTGCAGTAAGGCTCTCACATTTAAATAGTTATCATACAGATAACAGCAAAAACACTGTAAAAGAGCTGAAATGTATCAAACCTCTATTTGATCTCTTTTAACAGTTTTGGTTTCCAGAGAGGATGAGTTCAGTAGCAGACTCAGCAGCAGGGCTGGTTTCCGTGGCTGCACAGCGCTTCATTATGCCACACTGGCCGATGACCCCCGCACTGTGCGCATGCTGTTGGAGGCTGGTATGTACTTCATCTCTGGCCTGATCTCATCTTAACCCCATTTTACAAGTACATGACAAAAGCAAATAGTTTCCCAGCACATCTCTGTCCTTTCCGTGTTTCCTTTAGGAAGAGAAAAGCATCACAAAGGGAACACATAAATACTGTATATGTCACAAACAGATTCAGGATGACCTAGGTATTAGGAGTTTCATCCAGCCTTCTTATTCCTTTTCAAGACAGCCTAAATTGTTCCACCTTTAGCTAAAGGCAGTATTAGCTCTATTGGCTTTTTAAAAGCTTTCCATGTATCATCACATTAACGCATCTACCCTCAAGTGGTTTAACCAGTATTACAAAGCTCATTTGAAATTGATCACTTGTTCATACCCCCCTGTTTCCCCACATTACAGCCGCACCTGTCGTTGACTCAGCTCCACCAGCACATCAACACACACAGGCCCTGGGGGCAGAATATCCCCCTCAGTTTTCAGCCGAGCAGTTCTTAAACAAGCTCGGCCTAGTTGAACTGTGACCTCCTCTCAGAATATGCCCCAGGGGTAACTTCACAGCCAGGCAGGATGTGTGTGTACGTGTGTTTTAATTCTTTGTGCACTCAAGCTTCCAGTTCTATTATAAAATTCATATATTCATGCGCAATGCCTTTATCCTTTTTACAGTGTTGTCTGATCGGACACATTTCGGTAAAAGCCTCTAGGTCATTTGACGTCATGGCTGCTATTGCTGGTGTTTTTGTTTTTTCCAAATAAAATACATTTTCAATAAAAACACACCCACTTTCTCTTTTCTACACATGCAAGTATTAATGTCTTGTTTATGTTTATGATGGATGGTGCATCCAGAGCCTTGCTTGCCTGTCTCACATCTCACCCCTGCCTCAGTATGCTTAAACAAATCACCTCGTCTAACTCAATTAAATCTTCTACAGACGCATTTTTGAATTAAAAAGGTAAGAAATTTCACAAAGCAGGGACATTTGCTTCAAGACAATCAGATTAAAGACGGAGCAGGTTGTTACTTGGCCGACTGGGTCGTTGCTGGGTTGGCGCCACTTTCACTTTCAATAACGATCATGACGTCACATACTTTGAATCACTAACACCATGTTCATGTGAGCATTACTAAACACAACTTCCGCTAGCTAAACAAATATCCCCATTAATCTTGACACCTTATGTGGATTTGCTTGATTTCATTTCTAATTATTTATTTTTTCTTTTGTAAAACAGCCACACTTCTCAGACATCTATGTGAGTTCATCAGGTTTCGTTTATGTATGAACTCGTAGTGTGTAACCTGCGTCAGGCGTTATTTCCCCTGTGTTTGCGTGCGTCATGTAACACTAGTGGCCGTGGGTCTGCTCTTTTGGCCTTAGCTGGCTCTGTACTCACATGTTCATCCATCACAGTCTCCAGGCCCACCCTTGGGCTCCTGGTTGTCTCACAGTCCCTAACCCTACCTGCACAGCCTCTGCTCTCTCCTGAGGCTGCACATCAGGCCGGTGGCCAGAGGCACCCGGTAATGGACAGCTCTGTAGGTGGTGTAAAGCCAGAAGAGACACACACATGCTCCCAGATGCACACAATACAGATACAAGGACACACACTTGCACACACAAAGAGCAGCAGGGGCTCTCTCCCACCAGCTGCAGTGAAAGAAGAAGAAGGAAATCGGGAAGAGGAGGGGATTCCTAATAGGCATAACTAAAGCACTCCTAATGAAAGGATCCTGTGTATGCAGGAGTGTGTGTCCCAATGTTCAGCTGTGTTGTGTGTATGTGACGGTTTGTGTGACAGCGGTTAGTGTTGATCCTGTTATAAAGTGCTATGGCCCAGAGGGTTAGCCTGATATTAAAGCCCTAAATGATGCTATTTATTATGTCCTGTGTCTGTGAGTGTGTGGGTGCTTTATTGCTCTCCTCTTCGATGTTTTCGTTGCGAGACGGCTGTAGTGTATTGTTGTCAGGATCGATCGTTTCATGAGCAGGTCCCAAAATTTGGGGGCTTATCAATAATACCAGTGATTATTAGTCTCTGTGGTTACTGAGCTGAGCAAAAGGGGAAAAATTAAGCTGCAGCTGTATTGATTACATTAAGTGTAAGTAAAAGTTAAGATGGTTTTAGATGTTGATATACTTCATTGTCCGTACTATGACTTTTCTTTACTACAACTATTTTTTATAATATTTCTGGACTATTTCTGAGGAAGTACAAATTTACAACTGTCTGATTTTTCTTATTGTCATAAGTTTTTAATTTAAAGTAATGTAGCATTGTTTCTCCACAGACATTTAGGATCCCACTAGAAAGAAATGCACAAAATCTAATTGTTAAGACATAACATGAGTTGCTTTAATGACCTGAACCCTCAGTAGTTTGACATTAAGTTGTGGTTATTTTCATCCAGTGTGTAGTTAACATCTCCTGTGGAGGCACGTGCGTTTCTGTGACCTGGTGTAAAACAGTTGCACAGGTCAGGGCAGAAGGCACTGCTAAGCATCCGCACTGACAAGACACACTTCATACATGCTGTGACATAATGTTTCTTCATCACTGATATCCCTGACTTTTTTTTATTGTCAAACGCATCATTTCCTCCGTTTATCCCGTCCTGCTGTTAGGAAGTGTGAACTTTATTGTCCCCCATCTACGGCTGTACAATAAAAGCTATAAAAGTGTTGGTTTGCGAGTGCAGGGGTCAGAGTGTGCATTATTGGCACACGTTGCACATTTGCAGCCCCCCCATAGGGTCATTTCTTAGCCCTCCATCTTCTCTGCAGTTAGCCCTATGACCCCTGGACCTGTGTAACCTCTAACCTCAAACATTACACTCTGGATTGACGCTCTTATCCCCTGCTGAGGCCAAGTGTGTGCATCTTTTCAATGACACATTTCTCTGATTTTAAAAATGTATTATTAACGTTTAAGTGGATAATGTTTGTATGGCCCACTTCTGTCCAGGTGCCAACCCTCAGCAGACCAATGATCAAGGACACACGCCACGGGCTTATGCTAAGGAAGGAGAAGTAAGCACCTTACTCCAGGAGTGGGAGGGCAAGGTATGGCACACGCCCCATCTTTACAAACATAAAAAGTTTTCTCTCATACAGGCCAGCAATGGTGTACAAACGCTGCCCATAAATCCAATAGTATGAGTTCTGAAGTTGCTTCCTGTTTGACTCAGCAGACATCTGGTGTCGTACACACACAGACACACACTCTTCAGGAGGTCTATCAGTCTGCTGATTTGAGTGACAGGTGCTTTTGAAGATCCCAAATGTGAAAGCTGGTTGAGGTTAACTGGGGTTAAAAACAAGCTGAAAACTACAACATTGTGTTGTAGATTTATTAAATTACAAAAGCTGTAACTCTGATTATCACAATAGTGCGGTTGTGAAAAAACAACCTGCCAATAATGCTTATTTTGAATAAAGTTTTTTTTAGTACCTGTAATCTGACAAAGGTTAGACATAATGAAGCTTAGTTTAAAGGTGGCATAAATAAAACATAATCTGTTTATTTTTAATTTAACAGCAGGTCAGTGCTAAGCAAAATTTAGAAATAAAGGGTTTCAGCATGCCTCCGCTGCAGGCTAACAATCCATCTTATGAAAGAAGATGGATTTCATAAAATGGCTGCAAAAGGAGACAAGGAAAAATATAAACATAAAGATAAACATAAACATAAAGATTATAAATGTGGAAACACCATTTGTTTCCAATAAATGTGAACTGAAACTGGAGAGTACAATTATAGGAGCTACTTGTAAGTAGAGTTGTAGATATATGAAGTACTAAAGTAATGGATTGTCCTAGAAAGTCATTTATGTTGGATGAATTTGTTTGTTATGCATTAAAAGGTATTAGTTGTAACTTGATTTTAGCGTCCTTATCCAAACTTGAAAGGTATACCACCATGGTTTGAGTGTGGCTCAAACGATAAGAACAATGTGAAAGTACAAGAACATTAATATGGGCTAAAGATTGATGGTAATCGCTCTTCTGTTAATTACACACTAGTAGTACTTTTTGCCCTCCCTGTCCCATGGAAGCTGTCATCCTCCCTCCTCCCATCTGATTCATGGCCTGTCTCATCTGTTTTCTCTGTTTGTGTCTCTTTTTCCAGTTCCAGGAGGCGCAGACTCGGCGGGAGGCAGAGGAGCGCCGAAGGTTCCCACTGGAGAGGAGGCTGAAGGAGCACATCATTGGACAGGAGGGGGCTATTAATACTGTGGCCTCAGGTAAACACACACAGGTGATGCATAGACCTGGGAAAGGTTTACAGTGTGTGTCTTAATGTACACGTTTCTCTTTTCCTCATGCCTTATCTCTCCCGCTTGCCTCTAGCAGTAGGCGGGTTCAGGCAGAGCGACGGAGGCTCTAATTGGTTAATTGTGATGAATGAGCTGTCTGTCAGGCACACACAGGTGCTGCGTACATGCGTGTGTGTGTGTGTGTGTGTGTGTGTGTGTGTGTGTGTGTGTGTGTGTGTGTGTGTGTGTGTGTGTGTGTGTGTGTGTGTGTGTGTGTGTGTGTGTGTTTGTGTGCGACAGCTGAGGAGGCCAGGCTCGTAGCCGCCAGTTAACACAATTACAGAGGGAGGAGACATACTACAGACCCCCTCCTTTTGGCCGCTGTCCCTCATCCTCCGTCTGCTTCTGTTCCCCTTCAGCTTTCCTCCCATCTTTAATTTCTCTTTGGCCTACTCGATCTCTTTGGTTCACTCTTTAGTATCCATCACAGACCCTCATTCTCCTTCACTTTGCCATCTGTCTCTTCTACTTGCTGCATCTTCCTATCTTTTCTCGTCTGTGCATTGAAATCCACCAGTATTTCTGGCAATAAAGCTGGCATGAGAAGGAGCTACACAACAGGAAACTTAGGCAATGGCAAAAAGAAAAAGAAGAAAGTATAATGCATGGAGAAGAGCAGGAAGGATGAGTTAGAGCACAATAAGACAGCAGACAGTAAAGAGCTGATATTACACCAGGCATCCATGGAGGCCACGTATTGATCCGTAGATGAGTGTGTGTGTGTGCGAGTTTCCAACAGCGTTCAGCAGCGAGAGCGGTCGTGTGTTATTTTTATGATTGTGGACAGTTACAGTTTAGATTTGTGAAAATAATCAACTTTTAAAGCCAGTAGCGGATATTATCATGCACTTATTTCTGAAGAGTTTATATCCAACGAGAGAACAGTTTAATGAGTGTTTTGCAAGTGTAAGCTTTTGTAGACCTGAGTAAACAGAGAGAGGATTGTGGAACTTGTAGTCTTTCAGCGAGGCGATGAATGATTGCTGTTATCATGGCAAATTGCCCTGAAAGCCATAGAAGACGTCTCTGCAGTGATAAAGGAACAGCTTATTGATTCCTGAGAAGTATTACAGTGAATATATCACACACAATCCTCTCTCACACAGCTGCACACACACACACACTTTAAAGGCTAGCGAAGGAACCAACAACAGTAACATTTTGTATCAACTGTACATTGCTTTTAATAGTAAGTGCAAAGCAGGATGAGTACAGCAACATACACAAGCCCGGTGGGAATATGTGTCAGAACTAACTGGTCAAAGAGGGGAAATGATGGAGAGAGATTGGATCAGGAAAAAAAAGTATAAAGGGAAAGATAAGATAAGGAAGGGTTTGCGAGAAGGAACATTTATTACAACTTCAGTCAGTAAAAATACCTCTCTCCAAAACACATATCCTCATTTTCCATTTAATGATTAAAACTCTGATAATGCCTTAATGCCTAAAGACATTGTAACTTTCTGACTTTCAAAACTAAAGTAAGTAATTGTAAAAGTTGAAAATCTCATTTAATTCCTTTGGCTGAACAAAAAAAAAGAAAAAGTAAATACAATAGGTCACAAAAGCCATGACACATTCACTTGAAGACACAATAATGTTATTAATTCTTAAGTGCACTACCCAGCCTGTAATAGATACGTAAGAAAATGTGAACAGTAAGTGAGAAAAATACAACAGGAAGAAAAGTTTTGTTTTTTTGCATTTGGCGTGTCATCATCTCTTTTCCACCTGAACCTCTGATGACAAACAGCCGCCCTGTAGCAACATACACACAGGTCCAAATCTACTAACTACACACACAGGAAGGAGGTTGATTGATCCAGGTTTAGCTCTCAGGGCTAAGAGTTATTGAAGAGAATCATCCCGCTGTAATCGTGTTAGAGCCAACCAGACCTGCCCAGAGCACATGGCGGAGTGTGTGTGCATGCATGTGAGAGTGAGAGCGAGCTTTCATTTGTTTCTGCGTCTCCTCCTTTTCCTTTTCCTTGTCATTGTCGGGCTCCTCGGAGAAATGTCAGTGCGCCCTTCTGTCAAAGTCGCTCTCAATCAGCTAAAACGCGCACCAAACACACAGAAGGTTACACTGTCATTCACACCACCATTGATAAAGCGGACGGCGCTCAGGAGCCCCCCCACCCCCCACCTTGTCACTCTAAATCTCCTAAGCCATCTCTGACACACTTGTTTGTTTCTCTGCCTCCTTCTCTGTCTCCTTATCTCATCACTTTGCCATCTTTCCCTCTTTATCTCCTTTTACATCCTAGCTCCTCTTTCCTCCCCTTATCTCCATCCTCCTCTGCTCCCCTCCACTCCCCTGTCTGTGTAATCTCTCCATCTTTACCTTCTTCATTCTACCCCTTCTCCTCTACTTGTGCCAAGCTTCTGTTCTTTATGATTATCAGCTATTAGGAGTTAGTTTAACACTCACATTTAGTTTATCATGCACTGTACAAAATCATGACTCTCATTCACAGCAGCTGAGCAACACAGCACCACGGATGCTTTGGATGGAAGTGGACATACTTTAAATTAGTTACACTAAAAGCGATTTTAGCGACATTTAGCTTAAGCTCAAAGTGTAAAATTTAGAGGTGGTAATATCAAACAAAGATGTAGTTCATGCTGCCCAGAGCTGTCCCTGCGGCTGCTTTTTTGTCTCAATCTTTCAACAGGTTCGGGTTTGAGTGGGACTGCGCCAGTGTCTGCTTCTTCGTAGTGTGCTGCTCAAAAACCACAGCCAAACACACGCTGTACTTCCCTGCAATCCAGCTCATCATCTCGTCTGTGTGCATGTGTGCGAGTGCGGTTGCTGGGGTGATGGCAGGGTTGGGTAGGCACTCCTCTTTAAGCGAGCGCGTGCGGCTGCGTGTGTGTGTGTGTGCGAGCCTGCGATCCATGCTAAACTGATTTCAGCATGGCCGCGCCAGGGAGGCTAACACAATTACCGCTGGCTAATGGCCCCACTGACTGAGTGGGGGGGGTGCATCAGGGGTAGCTTTCTGGAGGTCTCTCGTCTCACTTGCTTTTTCTTCTCCTCTTTCTCCTTTTCTTCCAACCAAATGTCTCTGACCCTTTTCTCGTCTCAATTGTCTTCTTTTTAGCATGGTTTCTGATATACATCACTATCAGTGTATAAAGTAAAATGAGGCTTGCACTAAAAATTCATAAAGGATAACAAAGTCCGTTTGTTCTTCCGTAGCTATTAGGAGGAAAGAGAATGGCTGGTACGATGAAGAGCACCCTCTCGTATTCCTTTTCCTTGGCTCGTCAGGAATCGGTAACTCATACTATACAGTTCATTGTCTACATTTGTCTTAAAGAGATGTATATAACGTAAATGCACTCTATTGTAGAACTTGAGCAAGTGTAATTTAGAGGAAAGCCATTTTGTTTCCTGTGTACAGTTCTCATACAGTGGGGTGTGTGTGTATGTGTTTGAGACCAGATAGATGGATAAAACAGTAGGAGACGGTAAAATGACAGGCCAGAGAGATAGATGAAGAAGAGACGGTGTTCATATTCTCCATTGCCTTCAGCGACAAACAGTGTCCATGAAACATCAATATTAAACACAGCAACAAGGCGCACACAACCCTACACACACACAATCATCCAGCACATATGCATAGCAAACAGACATCAATATCATATATGAGCATTTATATGCAGAATATTTTACTGACAAACATAATGTGTGCTTCTGGAGAGTACGAGATGATGGAAAGCTTTGAGTGAGGTTTGGATTTAGGCCAGCGCTTAGAGAAAGATATTTTTGCTTCAAATGAGTAAATAATCTTAAAATCTTTGTATATTATTGGTTATTAGCTAGATTGTATTAAAAGCATAATTATTGTTGTTGCTATGCAAATGGGGTGTCAGATTTATTCATGTTTCTGTTTCAGGTAAGACAGAGTTAGCCAAACAGGTGGCTCGCTACATGCATAAGGACATCAAAAAGGTATGTGATGGAGCCCCACACACACACACAAACTCACACAGCAATGCTTTGTACAGAGTCAACAGAACTCTCACTCTCTTGCATTTTTGTAATTGCAGGGTTTCATCCGTATGGACATGTCTGAGTTTCAGGAGAAACATGAGGTAACATAGCTTATGATACTTGATGTGAATGAGTTCTGAAGTTAGTCAAAGTATCTGACTGTTTTTCTCTTAAAACACAAATGATGCATCATGTCCATATTCACAGTGCTCTGTAAATGGAATTCATTTATTTCAGTCAAGAGAATGTCTTGTGTCTTAGCTGCAGATTCATAGAAATGATGCATTGGATTAATTCACTTTATGTACTTCATAAACTAAATTGATGTTGTTTTGCTGCAGTTGTGCTTCATCTCTCTGAAGCTTTGGTGATGAATACATTTAATTAGTAAAATGTTCAATATTCCTAACACATTTTACACTACACTGTACATTTCACAGCATCCCAGTTTTCTGCAGCAGATTCTTGTTACCCAGACAAATGCCATTCTAAATTGTATTTAAATGGACTTGTAGGTGGCAAAGTTCATTGGCTCTCCACCAGGTTACGTGGGACATGAAGAAGGCGGTCAGCTGACCAAGCTGTTGAAAGCATGTCCCAATGCCGTTGTCCTTTTTGACGAAGTGGATAAAGCCCACCCGGATGTCCTCACTATCATGCTCCAACTGTTTGATGAGGTATGCATAAACACAGAAAGGCAAAGCTTAAATCCATCCTCTTTCTGTTAAAATCAATGCTGATCAGATCACTAATGTTTTCTACTTAGGGTCGTCTTACTGATGGTAAAGGGAAGACCATTGAATGTAAAGACGCCATCTTTATTATGACTTCTAATGTTGCAAGTGATGAAATCGCCCAGCATGGTTTGCAGCTTCGCCAAGAAGCTGAAGAGGTCAGCCGCAGAAAGCTGGCAGACAGCCTTGGTAAGTGCAAATAAAAAATGAACAAACATATTCATGTGGAATCTATGCCTTTTGTTTTTGGGTTAATGGTGGGCTTCTTTGCAGATGATGTACAGAAAAGTGATGACATCAAAATCTCCCGTCAGTTCAAAGAATCTGTCATTCGGCCAATTCTGAAGGTAACAAGCCTACATGAGAATATTGAATCTTTCAATCTAGGCCTTAAAGGCATCTATGTGATTGGATTTTTTTTCTGTCTACCATAGGCCCATTTCCGACGGGATGAGTTTCTTGGCAGGATCAATGAAATTGTGTACTTCCTACCATTCTGTCACTCAGAGCTCTTACAGTTGGTCAGCAAAGAACTAAACTTCTGGGCTAAGAAGGTATGCAACACTGATCACACAGAAAAAAGTGTACTGTATCTGCTTATTTACGGATGTGGATAGACACTAATATTTATAGTATTTACCATTTAAAGCATGGTATTCCATTCGTAAGCCCATCCTATAGCACCGTTTATATCCTGTGTACCGTTCAGTGGGAGGGGCTAGAAGTCTCGCCCACTGGACCCTGTCATTGTGCACAAATATGCACACGGATCAATATTGCCACTTCTCTTCACTTAAATGTGATTACAGTGTTTAACATGTGGAGCCTTCATCAATATTTAATTATTAATATTACAGCTGGTTCCTGACAGCCCTGCAGGCGACTGATAGAGACCTGACTCGTGTCTCTGTATCAGTCTTGTCTTTTGACTGGTCTACATTAATGCTTTCTGACCCACCATTTTGTATCTTGATTATCTGTAGCCTATAAAAAATGCAGCTTTACTAGCAGTTGAATTCATAAGGCAAAAAATCCAAATGTCATTTACCTTAATTAAATAAATAAATTCCTTACTGTTCATTTCTGTTAAATTCTTGTAAAATTTATTTTTATATCTCTGGAGAACAATAGAGCATCTTTCTTATTGAATGGAGTTAACCTTGGGATCTAAATGAGCTGCTCTGTTTACTGCTATTGACTGGTGTTTGATTAAAACGCATTAATGGCTTGTTGATTAGCACTCACAGACATGCTGCTTGACAGTGCCTTCCCTCTCCTCACACTTTTGTCTTCATTTCTACATCTGACACATTAAATCCCTGTCTTCAGATTAGTTTTTTACTTTATTATTGTTAATGTGGAATCAAGTCCTTTACAGACACAAGACCTTAGTCAGAGTCCTTAGTCAGTGGTCATTTTTGTGATGTCCTCAATACTGTTGCAGGAACTATTTTAAAGAATTGACTAATCTTAAAGATGCAGTTATTGACCAAAGGGCCTAATCAGACATAACTTGGGCATATCATAGCACAGGATCCTGGCAATACACTTGCAGATATGTTCCCAAAACTACCATCTAAACTCAAATCTGAGCTCAAATTTTCCCCAACATGGCTCTCAAGAAGAAGTTGTTTAATGCAGAGTCACCCACTCTTCACTCCAGTTCTTAATTTCACCAACTCATAACCTTTAATCTTAACCATCAGTTCTTTCTCCCAATGCAGTTTTGTAATTCTTGGAAACGAGAAGACTTTCTTTTCTGTATAGGGTTGTTGTTATACAATTGGCAATTCACTAAATTAGACAGTTTTCCATTTTCTTAATAGTAAATGCATCACTGTATCCAAATTTTTGAGTAGGGCCTTAATTGTGTTTGGGCCTCCGGTGTTTTCACATATGTTTTAATAATACTCTTGTTAATGAAAAATATTTTTTAATGACTGCACATTTCCTTTGTTTCATCAGGCTAAGCAGCGCCATGACATCACTCTTAAGTGGGAACGCCCAGTCCTCGAACTCCTGGCAGGAGGGTACAATATGCATTACGGAGCACGCTCTATCAAACATGAGGTACCCGTGGACACACTCAGACACAGTTATACATCCCAATTCATTTTGAAGGAGCAAGCTAGAGTCCATTGTCCATAACAGTATAAATCAATAGCTGTATTTATTTTTTTGCTCTGAGCAAATATTTCACATAAAAATAGTTTTTAGTTTAATAGTTGCCATGGTATTGTCTCAGTGACTTAACAACTGAAAGGTTTAATAGTAAAATTAAATAAGCAGTCGTGCTGTGTGTACTGTAACTCATCACACACACTCTTCTCTCAGGTTGAACGGCGTGTGGTCAACCAGTTAGCTGCTGCCTACGAACAAGAGCTTCTGCCCAAAGGTTGCACCCTACGCCTGTCGGTCCATACGGAAGGCCAGGAAGAACGAAGCACGCCAAGTCTGCGGCTTGAGGTGGTAGGAGAAGACAGTTCAGCGAGAACACTAGACATCCGTCCACCTTTGAGCCCTGAACACTAACACTTCAGAGCAGCATGAGAGCTGATGTCACCTCCACCATCATCACAGTGGCACAGAGTTAGGAAGTTCACAATATTCACAATAAAAGTGCTTCTTAAGAACAAGACATCACTGCCTCTCTTTTTCACACAGTTTTTATGATAATGTCATTCCATTACACCGCTGAAGACTTTATGTGACTCGCACATTACAAGCTAAAAGTAGGTGTTGTGTGTTTGATATATAGAAAAGTCAGTACAATATATTAGCTGCTTTAATGTTAAAATCTCCTTACATGAAAATGTAGAAAGTTTGAGTCATACCTGTCACAATGTTAAAAATGATTACATAGACTAAAACAAATGTTATTTATTTTAAGATAATAAACTTGCATTTATGTTTGGTCAGAGCAACAAAAAGCATTTCTGAGAATGACGAGACTGATTAATAGTTTTGGACGCTGCTTCTTCCATGGTGGTATTCGTCAATGAAATATAAAGGCAGATAATACCATAAATGTATTGACTTGAAAGCCTTTACTAACCAAAGATACATTGGCTCAGATTTGCCTCAAGTATTGTTGCCTGATCATTCACTTTAATGCACATTACATTCACCAGCACAGCCACGTTGATAAATGTATGTAAATGTAACCAGAATTATCCATTTATTTGAAAGAATGGATGGTGGTTTAATTCTACATAAGATTTTACTGCACTCGAGTTGAATTATGGGCAATATAACTGCCTCTTGAGTTGCCTCTGTTTATGTATCTTAATGTTAAAAAGTCTGTTACTGCAGAAGATGCTTGACTGTGTTCAAGCAAGTGTCGGGAAAGAAATTCAGCAGCATAAATGATAAATATTCATCACTGTGTATCATAAATGTTTAAACGGCATGCTGACAAAGTGCAAATGTACTCCACAAACATATTTCTTTCTTGTATCCCAGCCTACTCCATGTAAATAAAGACAAACAAACAACAAAAAAGTGGAATTCTTGTGTTTTTGTTTTGCCCTGACACTCCTGATGGATGCGTCTGTGAGAGACACCAGAGCCTGGGTGGGAATTCCTGCCACAATGACGCTTGTCCACCTTGTGAAATGACAAGACACAGGAATTTCTTTGGAATTCCGATTTGTATGGGACTTTAGGTTAGGGACATTGAGAGGGAATGCAGTGTGTCAAGCTTGCACAGAAATGGCGTGCACGTACACTGCAGTGACATCTCCCCTATTGGGTGGAATTCTCTAAATGTGCCCCACCTGGACCCCCCAACAGCAACATGCACTGAGAATGTTAGCTCCTGTGGAGGAAGTGGAATTGTATTGTTTTTAAATCACTCCCCATGGCTGCATTTTATTACGCCGTAAAACCTTTTTTGTTCGGGTTCCACATTCAGATACTGTGCAGAATATTGATGCCCTAATTGTGAATTTGTTGTTTTAATAATGAAAATCTATAAAGAATAAAGTTGTGCATGTGCAATAAAATTTAGAACAACATCCTGTCTAACTCTGCACTTGATTAATCACTGTGCATTTACAGTAATATATACACAATAGGTTACACTCTATAGATGTAAGGTGGATATGGGTTGTCATGCTCCAAATGCCATCTGCATGTTTGTGCCAGACAGACTAACTGTTGATACTGTCTCTCCTGAAGTGGCTGCATCTGGACAGTAGATCAGGTTTTGCTCTGATACCTCAGGCTTTTCCCCTCTCTCCTATCCTTCAAACACATCTACACTTGATGGTTTTAGGAAGCCAAGCTGGCATGCATGTGTTTGTGTGTGTACTTGTATCCATTTACCCTCCCTGAGGAGGAAGACAAGAATAAGGAGGAGGAGTAGAAAGAGAAGAGGCTCTTAGTCTGTCCGTCAGGCTATTTCTGACTGCTGCCATTTCTCTGATTAGATTATGGAGAAACAGAAACCTGGCCCTCCATCGTCCCAACCTCCATCTATATCATACAGCTTTTTACTCTCTCACTCAGCCCTGAGCTCAGTCTCTCTTTACTCTTTACTGCAGCCCGTCAGCCTGTGTATATCTGCTTGTCTCTGTTCATCTCACCTTCTGCTGTGGAAATGTGTATTAGTTGTATGTCTTATCCTGTCATCTATGTTTAGTCTGACTGGCTAAAGTCGAAAGTTCTAAGGCAACATGTCCTAGGCCACAAAACAGCGGCTGAGAGGTGCAGCCAGGTGGAGGTGGTGAATGATGAACGACTACTACAGGCTCTCCCATTATCATATCTGTCCTGCTCTTAACGGGGCATTTTCATCCGTGTCCCTCTGCACTCCTCTCATCTCTCGCTCCCTCAGTGCGCTCCCTCAGGAAAGCGATCGATGCCACCTCCATTACGATGGTCCACATCAACCCCGAGTTTAAGAACAAGCTCAAACTCATAAATACGCGCACGGCTAACGCTTGCATTTTGGCTGTGGATGCCTTTTACACCAGACTGACCTCTGAGTTAACTCGGAGTTTAGTGGTGCTTCGGGGTTGGGCAGGTGGACGCTACACGCACCGCGCTACAAGGCAATCACGTGACCCTCCCTCAGGAGAATTAGCATAAAAGACAAATAAAGGACCCACCAAAAACACACCAGTCTGTCCGCCTTTCTTTTAAAGAAAAGGAACAAATCCATTTCGCCTAATTCGAACCTTGCTCAGGGACAGCTCGCGTGGCAGATTGCAGCCTAATTAGTTTAGAGGGAATTTAATTGAATTAAGTTTCCACAGCTCCGCGCGCCCCGCCGCTGGGCTGCTTTCAGAGCGCGGGGCCAGAGCTGCAGATCTAATTAGTGTTGTTTGGAGAAGCTCCCGTGCGCACGGCCATCCTCGCTGCTCCAGCTGTGGTGCGCGAAGGATGTGCGCGCGCTATGGTCTCGCGGGACCTTCTTTTTTCTCCTAAAAAGCTTCTTTTTTAAGTAACATGCGGTCGTCCATTAGAATAATACAGGTCCTCTGCAGTGAAACAACCGCAGCTGCTGTGCGTCACAGTGCGCTGATGACTCAAATGAAGATGAGTGGTATTTGATGCTTACAGCCAGTGGACACGTTCAAGGGTTTTTACTTAGGCCCAATTCTGTTTATCTCTTTATCCTGAAAAATAGTTATGATTGATCTGGAGGCTCTGTTTTGGTTTGTTTTTCTGACAGTTTTCATTCAGTTAGCCTCAATTTTAGTAACGCTATTACATGGTGCAATTAATTTATTAAACAAGCTTAATTACGTTTTCAAAATAGGCCTATTTATAAACAAGTTACAATTCTGAAACAAATGTTAAAAAATAAACTGCAGATTAGCAAATGAAACAGGGGTAATTTCTTTGCGGTGATCACTTTGAATCACGTGCTTCATCTCCTTGTGCCTGAATCTGTGCTTAAACTTAGCTGTTGCTCCTGTCTCTAACCTGGTTGCCGCGCCGTCCTCTCGAGCCAGAGAAGTCACAGCACATTCCAGTAATTGTGGAGTGAAATGCGGGGACAGGCGCACGCCGACGGGACCCCGGTCCCGGGCCCACCCCCACCTGCCTCATCTCTCATCCATCATCGGCCAAATCAAATGTGCTTCACCGCTGCTGCTGCTGCCGCTGCTGCTGCAGTGTTGGAAAGGCGAGGCCCCGCGATAACGGCGGCATCAGTGTTTTCATTTTTTTTTAAGCACAATCAAATCCAGCTCCAACAGGAGAGGCTCTTCTGAGGGGTGATGACACCACACATTTTAGTCACACAGGTAGAGATTGCACCATCGACGTGAAGTTAGGGCAGTCGACATAAATAATAATAATCTCCAAAAAATGGAAAGAATTACGGACCATGGAACAGGTTATAACGGAGAGCCATAATAAATGAGAATTCAGGCCTGTGACACTGACTTTGCGAACATCTTGAAAACATTCCATCCAAGGACTTTTCATAGACAAATATGATAAATGAATCCCATAATTGCGGAACATTCCGCAATCAGACACACGTTATGATGGTAAATACGGCCTATAAAACTTAAATGTTGAATTTTGATTTGTGTAAATTATTTTAGAATTGCATAGTCATTTTTTTAAGATTGATCAAGTTAAGACACAAGTCCATACTGGAGCAGGTTGATTAGGAAATGTTACAAATTGATGGAATAAATTACGCACGCAGATATGTTGGAACTATCATTCTAAATTAAACAGACTCTGCTGTCTAATTTCTACATTGGTGTGATTTTAATAAAGAGATTGGAATCAATAGCCGCGCGCGTCTTCGCCAGGGAAACATGCGGGACATGATGTGTGCGTTCTGATGATGGATGGAGCCGACAGGCGCGCTCTGTGACTGACAGCTTCACATGATTTCAGACCACCACAGCGTGTTTCAGGACAGACACCATCCTGGGCCTCCCGCGTGGCCTTTCTTCAATGCAGTGTGTTGCCCCCATCGTTTACTCATCCCTTAAGTCCTGTCTACGTCCATACACTACTACAGCTCTCCATCAAGACCATCCAACCATCCATCACAGAGGCCAGCCACATCCAGCGGCATCTCACTCACTCTGCTCACCTCAATCTGCATTCACCCACCGTCCGAACCAGAGCGGGACCCCCAGAGACTGCAGATGGGGGCAAATGTTGGCAATTTGATTAAGATTTTTCTACAGAATATGCTTTTTGTGATTGAATAAATCGTGGAAGAAAGAGGTCTGCACACGAGACCTTTTCTAACTTGGAATATTAATGCAGAGATTTTAAACAGCCTTTTTCAGTTTCTCAGCAAAAAAGCCCACTATTAGATTACGCGCGACTTTACACACAAAGCATTTATTTAGGACCATCCAACATTGATTGTACATTATGCACTTGTGTGTGCGCAATCAAAGTTCAACCGTTAATCTTTGTGGCTTCAAATAAAATTATCCTCATATATCCAAATAAAAGTTATATCCAGACTACTTTTATCACGTTACTCCAGTCCTGGGCCTATAATCCCTATAGCAGAGGTCTCTCTCAGGGTCCCTCAGGAGCCTTTAGGGGACTATTGTGCGAACCTCTGTTGACTCAGACGTCATGAATGCCAAAGCCCTCCGTTACTGTTTCCGTCAAATGGCCCCATGAATGTAAAAGTCCAAAGTTAAAGGGCGCGCAGAGGAGAGGTCTCCCCCTGCGCCGGAGCACTATAGGGCGGATTAGTGGCCTGGAAGAGACCGCTGCTTCTTTGAAGGGATTAACTTGGAAATGCTTTAAGCGGGAGAGAGAGAGCTAGGGTCGCTCCTGGTTGCTCTTTTGCTTGACAGAAGCAAGCTGGAGATGATTTCACTCTGAGACTGTTTAAGTTTCTCAGTAAACTCACCTCTGAACTCACCAGACGGGACGCCCTCACACAACAGACCGCCCGGCCTGGGAGCGACGTAGGGACAAGAATGAATCTTAAAAATATAGATCAAACGTAATAGTTTAATTTGCACAAAATGTATTCAAGTCAGATGTATAGTCAAATCAAAGGCAGGACACATCAGGAGATAGGTATATTTTCGTTTCAATTTTGCATCATACAATTACAGCTCTATGATATACCTATTACAGATTCAGTTTGTGGAATAATAAATATACATTTAATCAAAGGGCCTAAATGGTCCTCGTTGAATAGCCTATGGAGGTAAAAAAGTAAAGCATTCTCATACAGATTTTTACTAAGATAACTTTTAGACGGATTAATCAGTATACAATTACATTCATACAATTAATTGAGACAGTGTAAAAGCCAAACTGCAGAAGACTAGAAAAGCTGCACAACACGCCGGTGAAAAATCTTACTAATAAGCGCATGCGCGCTCTCCAGAGTCAGCGGGTTAATGACATTAAGGAGCATCATCATGCAGCCCCCCGGTCACAGAGATAAGAACGCACTTTAAGCGCGCACACGCACAAACATAAAGTTAATTGTTTATGTCGCGCACAGCGTTATTTTCTTTTGTGGGTGATATTATTTGGTGAAATATATCCACTAATAAAAAGCCTGTTAATTCAACGCATATTGCCGTGGTCTTAGTGGCCTCTGACGATGTGTGTGCAGCGCGCTTCTCAGCCACTTTTCGAGGCTCAGTGTGCAGTGTGTGTTGGGGCCGAGTGGGATATGACTTATCACATTGTATGACACTGAACAATAAACTTAAACCAATTTCTGACGCGTCAATGCGTTTATGGTTAGCCTGTCGTGGTTGCTTGTTCGCTCCTCAGCCTTTGCCTCTCTAGTCCTATACATCAAAATGACGCGCACTCTGGTGACATCTCCCTAAAAGTGATCGGAATCAAATCAAAGCTTTTAATCTCACCAATCAGCGTCATATCTGGACGCCTTGCCCCACATAAAGACTTGTACTGCAGAGCTGCGCTTTCCGCTCATCGCTGCTGCACCGTTTAAAGACATCCGGTAGATATTTGGATATTTGAAGCTTAGGCTATATGCTATTTGAAGTAATTTTTGTCACAAGTTAATGGCTTATGGACAGGTATTATTCATGATTATTTGCAATATATGAGCCAAATATACAATTAAATAAGCCTAGGTTGATTTAAAAAGAATGCTTCCTTCGTCTTTTGAAAGATGTCTTCATGCAGGCTACTGTTAGGCTTAGGGTTAATTTACCATTTAAAATACAGTCAAGAATTGGAGTTTGTTTATTTTAATTTTGGGCAAAAAAATTAATCTGACAACACTCACGTTGGGCCTTGTTTGTCGGCTTCATATTGAATTGACTAAATGTGCCAATTATATGTAGAACTCGACTGAATGTACAAGTGTCTGATAAAGCATGTGGGCAAATAAAGAAGCTACTCTTTTTATCAAAGGAGTCGGTGTCATTTTGATGATTTCACTCAGTGAGCGCGAGCTGCCACCTGCGAGCTGCTGACGCTCTCGTGCACGTGGGCGGTGCATGGCCTGTGGGCGGGTCCATTCCTTGTCCAGCTCTGTCACCGGCCCTGCCATTGGCCCGTCCCAAGCACACGGTATTGTCATGGAAACTAGACCACCGCCTAGCCATTGTCTCCGCGCGCTGCCAACTTTATTATAAACAGTGCGCGAGCTGCAGTGGGCTGTCAAACGGAGCACGAGCACACAGTGAGCTGCAGTCAGCGGAGGGACACTGAGGTTAGCTGTGCCACTGAAACACCACGGAACTACTGCAACCAAGAAAACTCCACAGCATCTTGTCGGTGACAAGAACTGGATTTGAGTGTCACACAGGACCCACTGAGACTGAAGACTATTTGTTTCTACAGCATTGAGCGCGGCTCTGCTCTTGACACTTATAAAGCGGGCTGAAGACACTCCTGACCCCATTCTCCAGTGCACACACCGGTGATTCACCGGTCGACCTCCATGTATAAGATGGATTACTCTTACCTGAACTCCTATGACTCCTGCATGGCGGCCATGGAAGCTTCGGCCTACGCGGACTTCAGTTCATGCAGCCAGGCCAGTTCGTTCCAGTACAACCCGATCCGGAGCGGGCCCTTCTCCAACCCGGGCTGCACTCCTCTCAGCACGGCCAGCTGCACCTTGGGAGCGCTGCGGGACCATCAGCCCACACCATACTCCTCAGGTACGCCCCCGGCTGCAGCCCGACTGTGAACAAAACAAGTACACTTATAAAAAACAGAGAAACAATGGAAAGCTCGTAATTGTACACGTTATTACTATTATGGCTGTTTATTTGTATTATTATTATCCAATTATTATTATCCAATTATTATTATTATTGCTTAATAAATATAAAAATAATTATTATAACAATAACTTTGTTGAATAATTTGGATGACATTATATTACATTTTTGTGTTGTGGAATTATAGCCTATTTCTGCTAAGTAATATATGATGATAATTTATATAATAATAATGACAATAATAATAAAAATCATGTACAAATCAAAGATTTTGTTGCACATTGCACATTTAGCCGACAACACCGACGTCTCATATGGACTATTTTTTTCTTACCTTTGTCTGATATTGACTTAAATGGCCCTAACTCTTAAAAATATTTGACTACGGTTTGAAGAGCGTATTAGACATAGGCCAGAGCTTTTAAAAAGGCCTCTCAGGTGAAACTTCTTTGCACTAAATTCAGCCTCTTTCTTTTTTCAGTCCCATACAAGTTTTTCTCGGACCCGTCGGGCCTGAACGAGAAAAGAAAGCAGCGGCGAATCCGAACCACGTTCACCAGCTCCCAGCTTAAAGAACTGGAGCGAGTATTTGCTGAGACTCATTACCCAGACATTTATACCCGCGAGGAGCTGGCACTCAAGATAGACCTGACTGAGGCCCGAGTACAGGTCAGTGATAGCTCTTTGTTTATGTGGTTTTATGTAGATTTGCATTGTCACTGAGCAATCCAACGTGAAATAAAGGAAACCACAAGATTACAAATATTGACGATGACTTGATAATTGAGTTTGATTTATTTTATCAAACAGGTGTGGTTTCAAAACAGGCGTGCCAAGTTCCGTAAGCAGGAGCGAGCCGCTAATGCAAAAGCCAACAGCTCTGGAGGCACCGCTGGCAGCACTACCAGCAGCAGCTCTGGAGGCAAGAAAAACGGCGAACCCAGATCTTCATCAGACGACGATGAATCCAAAGAATCTACCTGTAGCCCCACACCTGACAGCACTGCCTCTCTGCCAGGCTCGGCCAATGGAAACTTGGGAAGCCCTGCCAGCTTGAGTCCCAGCCCCGTGCCCGTCAGCACTGGCTACGTCAACGCCTCCAGCTCGCCGGTCCTTCAGGGGCTGAAGGCACCCAGCTGGTCCAACCTGGGACCGGCCAACCCTGCCGTGGCTCAGCCTGCTGCCCAGACTCAGGAAATTCTGAAGGCGTGGCAGCCGGCGGACAGTATGACTGGGCCCTTTGCTGGCGTCCTGTCCTCCTTCCACAGAAAACCCAACCCTGCCATCAAGACAAACCTGTTCTGAAGCACAGAGGAAGGACTTGGGACAAGACATTATGGTCCAATTGAACAGTGGGCAGTGGCAAGCTCTTGCTAAAAGGGTAGGGGCCATTACCAACACTGAACCCACTGGTGTAATCTGCCGTCCTCACATCCTGCACTGATTGATGTTTTATATATCAACAATAATGGAGATGAACAAAAGTATTGGCATCTTGGAAATGAATTACAATTGTGCACATTATACATTATATCTGCAAAATGTTACACTTTTTTTTAAGCTACACTGACTGACACCTGACAGGTGCCACCTTCCTCTCGAACAAAATTGTCTGCCCAATTTGAAACACCGCATGTACAGGCCATCCTAGACTTACCTGCAAAAATAAGTGTTAATGCATTTTTTTTTCTTCATACGTAACTCCAACTTACACGCTTTTGTTTCCACAAATACTGCATTGTACCAAAGCCCATTGTGCAGAAGCCCTAATGAGTATGGAAATCATGCAGGTACAAGCATGAATCTGAAAACTTACTCAAAACAAATTTACCAGCAAGCACAACTTCCTTTAGGCCCCGGACTCACAGACACAAATGAAAAAAAATAAAATAAATCTCTCTACAAACTTTTCAAACAGAGCAGAACATCCCAAAATCCAATTACCAGGTCCAGACTAGAAACCTCCCGGGTTTGTCCCTTCCTCCTTCAGTGTATCTGATTCTCATTGCCTGACTTCGACATTCTCATTCAAAGTGTTTTTCAAACCTATCCCCTCAATCCTCTTCTTTGTCATGTAATGCCTTTCGCTAAAAACAGAGGCCACTTTGTTTGGACATGCAAACATATCCTGGGTTCAGGCCCCTGACACAGCAGCCCGACTACGAAAGTGCAATGAGAACTGATTTTCTGTTGGTACAAGTCATTTACCCATCATTATGAAGATTTTTCTACAACTGGAAAAAGAGGATGGATGATTTAAAAGAAAAAAAATTGACGACATAGGAACAGCGAGTTCTTTCTTTGCTCTTAGCCCACAAGTCACGGTTGAGTGTTACTTGTGTGGCAACACCTCCAGAAACCCCACCCCCCAAAAGGGAAAACAAATGTGTATTTATTATTTGAATGATTTTACTGGAGTAGCCTAAGCAACACATTTTTTTGGACTGTTACATGAAACGTGTGACTCTACCCTCTGTAATTAGTAATATAAAAGGTTAGGTATAGCATTTTCCTTTCTATGATGTTGCTTTGCAGATTTATTTTGGTGCAGAGATTCTGTCTAACGGACCAACACATTTATGAAACTATGAATGGACAGAAGCTCTAGTGAATGAGAAGTTATAGCACTACTCTGAATATTCTAATAAATCTACATTATAGAAGCACTAAAGGCATGACTTATTGTTTCCTGTGTTGTAAGACTGACTTACAATTTCCACTATTGCAATAACTACAAAAACTTAGTCTGCAGTCTCATTTAGCTGGATACATCTCGTTTCAGCTTTTTATTTTATACTGTAAAGAACTAGAAAGAACGCTATAAAGAAGTTATTGGATTTTAATTGAAAAAAATAAAACACAAATGCACAGATTGACCACTTGGATTAAGTTAACAATTAAACAACTACATAAAGAAATGACATAAAATGGAGTGTCAGCTGAAACGGGTATCATACACACACACAAACACACACGTGCACAATCACACAGAAATACCACAAGGCTTAAATATTTCAAACATAAACAACAGATCAAATTCTTAGCATTGACATTGTTTGCCTGTAAAACACTGAACAAGTTATGGCACACAAATACAGCCAGGCAGGTTGCAAATATGGACATTAATGAGTCTGAAACACAAATAAATTGTCAAATAAGCCATGTTAAAGATTTTTTTGTTTCATATTTTAAAGTGAAAATTAGAATAAGTAGATGTCACATTGAAGGAAATAGTTGGCTTACAGTTATAATAACCAAGAACTGTTATTTATATTGGGACACTAACGGCAGTCTGATAAAAAGTGAAAACATACAAAAGTAAACTATTCCCAATGCAAAAACATACATCAAATCACTGAACTAGACCAAAAAAAAAATGAGAGGATCTAGTGTCAGTGATCTGACGTCCGTTTCCGCAGATTGAAGTAGCAGCGCCATCTGCTGGTAAATTTGGGGCACTAACACGCACGTTCACACACGCGCGCGGGCACGCACACACACGACAATTTGTAACAACAAAGGCTGTTCAATATTACAGACAAATTATTTGTATTGTTAACGTTTCTCAAGGATCAACTTGTTATTCTACTTGGCCTTTTGTCAGTTCCCCGGGACAATTGAACCTAAAGACAGAAATTGTGATGTTTGGTTCATTAGTCTATATTTAACTTTAATTCTAACTTTAATCACTTTAATTCTGAAATTTATTTATATTTCACATACATGTTACTTCACTTCACAAATTCCCCATTGTTTATCAACAACAGACCAGAACACTGATAAAACACTGCAAAAACAATTTCTCAATAAGCAAAGTGAAATGTGTCACACCTACCTACCTTGACTGTTTGGATGGTTGTCTATTCCCTTTATCATAAAAAACATAACATTTAAAAACAATGGCACAGACTTTATCACAAAAGTTGGACTCATGTTGACATCGTTCAGGGCTGGGTCCTTCTTGTGCACAGTTCTTTGTCCACCTTTAGACTCCTTATTCCAAGCTGAGGATTGGCATAATGCTTTAGTACTTGGCTTCTACCCAAAGTGTCCAAATATGTCCATGGCAAAACCTGAGGCAAGCAGTGTTGTCAAGAAACATGGAGCTCTTGTATTAACAAGCTCTTCATTTATTATCCTTAAACTGGATTCTTCTGTTTTGACGGAGGTTTAAACTATCCAGATTTCCCATACAAAAACTGGGATAACGATAAATAAAACTAGCTTGAAGCTCACTGGTGCTACAATAAAAAGACATAAGAAAAATTATCTCAAAATTATTATGGTCTCTCTTAAATGCCTTGCAACACCAAGTTTAAGGCTAAAGGTTACATTTTGTTGAGATAGATAAAAAGTACTAAAATAATTATATTCAATAAGGCCACATCTATAAAATTGACAATATATACAGTAGTGGAAAAGGTTCTTAAGTGTTATCAAGTCAAGTTTTTTTATTACAAGGCACAGTATGGCAAAAAGTTCAGTTCAGCTAACATTTTGGACTGGTTCACCACCAGACATTCACTGACCAGACTGGCACTGTTTATTTCTGCAGCTGCTGCCTAAGGCTCTCCAGCAGGATACGCTTGTGTGCAGGGTCAAGAACACCCGCCTCCTCTAAGTCCTCTTCAGTAATGTCACTGCAAAAAACAATGACAGAAAAACAATATTTAGACTAGATAGACTATTCTTTACTATATACTTTTTATTAGGACATACTTAATGTCAAATAAATATATAAATGCATGTACCTTAGAAACTCCAGATCATCCCAGCCATTGTGTAATAGACCCTGTTCATACTTTTCCAGGCCCAACCTTTGAAGCCACTCACCCACTGAGGATTCACCCACAGATAAAGATGAGCTACTGCTGCCCCAGAGTGCCTACAGACAAAAAAATATTATCCCATAAAGTTTTACACAAATAATTACTGCAGGATATTTGCACCATTGTTTAATTAAAATGGTGCATTTGTTTTTTTTTTGTGTGCATTAACTTAAAAATGTTTCAGTCCACTACCCACCTCCTCAGGCATGTCCTCTGCAATGCTCTCTGGGATAGGATTTCTGGGTGGGAATGTGCGACAGGCGTCAAGTCCTAAACCCATAGCCTGTCCCCTGAGGGGTGGCGGCGCAGACGGTGCACGTGGGGGTGGTCCAGTAAACTCACTTTCACTCAGTGTCTTTGCCATTTGAAGAACAGAACATGATTGGTCATCCATCAGCCCTGCTCCAACTCCTCCAGGCCCTCCTCCCCGTCTAAAACCCTCTGCAAGTTGCAATGGCGCAGCAGGACTGGGTGCAGGAATCCGAACCTCAGCCAGGTCTGGGTAAATGGGCCTGGATTTAGGGAAAGGAACTTCGGTAACCATCTCCAGGGCTCCTTTAGGGAGAGGAGGAGGTGGAAAGTCTGGTGGTGGACGGTTTAGTGTGCTTCCACCTGCCCCGGCCCTTGGCAGTGCTGCAACACAAGTGCCTGTATCGTCCTCAGAGGAGCCTTCCTCACTAATGGCTCGAACTGGGTGCCCTGTCAAAGGTGCTCTGGTGTGAGAAGGCCCTGGGGCAGCGCAGGGGGGTTTGACTCGAGTCCCAGCTGAGAGAGGAGGAGGGGCTTTAGCGGCCTGTGCATTGGCAGAGGTAGAAGACGTGCGAAGTTCAGGAGAGACAGCAGCTGCCGACTGGTTGGGGACACCTTCCAAGATGTAGTACGCAGGATTGTTGTAGCTGTTGCTGACAGATGTGTCCGTGTCTGACGAATCCTGCTTTGGCCTTCATGACACACCACATTATTTTAATGTTTGCAAGTCTTCAAATTATAATACTGCATAAGAATGTGTTTACCTGGCTGCTGCTTCCTCTTTGCTGTTCCTTTCTCCCTCCTCCGTCACCTTACTTAGCTCTCCAAGCTGTTTGCGAACAACAGGTCTACAGAAGCACAAAAAGTTACCAAGAGGAGAGAAAAATCCTTAAGTTATAAGCACTATATCATTCATCTCTTAAAATGCACTGAAGTGTAATTGCGGAAGTTTGAATGTTTAGATCTGCTTCTAATTTTACACCTCCAAAACTAAGTTTTCTTGAGAAAAAAAAAAAACTTTTGTTTTCCCATTTGAAAGACAAAATTAAGTTATTTCGAGAAAACAATGAGGGCAATTAAGAGAAAAAAAAGATGTTTTTCCCATTATGTTATAGAAAATGGAAGGGAAAAAATGTAATAAACACATGGACGCTTAGGGCTTTCCTGCAAATCATATTTTTTCATTATTCAATGTTTTTAAGTAAAATGATCAAAATTGTACTAACTTTACATATTCATGTCCCACTCTTGGATGCATAGTAGATTTTCCTTTAGGTCCTCCAGTCTCGTCTTTGTCCACACTGATCCACTCTATAATACAATTACAACATAATTTAATTTGTGCTCATGGGCTAATGAAGCTTTAAGATGCACAGAACATAATACCCTACCATAGAGTCTCTCCCTGGTTCCCATCCTTTCTGAGGGTACTCGGACCCTCATTAAGCCCCTGATATTCCCCGTTTCCTCACCGCGATGGGACAGGTAGGTGTGAAACTGCTGTGGAGTGCTGCCAATCATTGACTTTAGAGCTAACACACACTCCCCTGATTAAGAAAAAAAAAGAGAAATTCAACAACACAAGCCATATTCCAGCTTAAAAATAAAACAATAAACATTACTTTTACATAAGAATAAATGAAGAACAAACAATATTATTTCCAACAAACCATAAGACTCATATCCATCAAGTGATTTAACTGTTAGCAGCAAATGTTGGTCCTGAAGATACTCAATCTCAGAAAGTAGTGGTTTGAGGGTTGTTAGCTGCTTGTTGGACCAGCCCACACGTAGAAAGTTGATATTATCGCTGCTCTGACTGTCGTTCTCATAACTCTTCTTAAACTCTACAAATGAAAGAAGGAGATGCAAGGGGAGGGAGGGGACATAAAACAAGGGAGGAAGATGGGTACGGGGGGAAGGAAAAAAAGAAGGGATATGTTCTTGATGCAATTTAACAGCATTATGCAATGGGCAGGGAGGAAGGGACATGCAGCCAGGTCATAAACAAATGCAATATACTAACTGCCTGATAAAGGAAGAGAGGGATTAGGATACGGAGAAAAGAAATAGATATTCTATTACATTCACTTGGGGTTACACATTAATTCCACGTGGTTAACTTTTCACCAATTATCCAGTTTAATTAATTAAAAGTTGTTCATTACCTTCCAAACAAGTGGAGTAGAATTCAATGAAGAACTTGGTTCTACTTGCTGTTTTCACTATGGCCTCGATGCTCTCAAACTCTATGTAGGCCTGCTCCGAGGATTTAGGCAGACCTAATTGAAAACAGAGATTAATATGAATTTCTTTTTTTTTTTCTTGCCTCATAACCTATACCTTTTTTAGAAACAAACTGGGAGGTCACACCGACTTCAAAGGTAGCAAACACGGGGGAATGGTCACTGGTCACAATATCATCTGTACAACCTGATAAACAAAAGCATATGTTTAGATACTGTTGGTGAAACTAACTAATATGGTGAACGGATCATATTGGTTTAAAAAAATTCATGCAGATGGTCTTACCATACGAGTTGCAAACTATGTGTGTTTCTGGATAGGATTTCCACAGGATTCTGTCACACCAAGACGGGACATTAGTCCTCATCTACAACAAACACATGCGTAGTTGAGAGGTGGCTAAGTTATCTGCATTTCACTGCAGCAGTGATTAGCACTTCTTATAGTTTCAGTTTTGCTCATACCCCTGTGGCTTTCTGTTTCTGCCAAACGTACGTGTCTCTTGAGCCACGCTCATAACGGTACGTAGGTGGGAATGAGATCTCTTCTTCCGCTGAAAAAAACAAAAAGACAAATGTTATGAATGATACACTGAGCTGTACAGCAATATGTAAAATAGTAAGTAGATAAGAAGAAAAGAAGAATACAAATTTGTACTACTAACCAAAGCGAAGAAAAACCTTGTTCTTTTCCCTCTCCAGATTAAGCTGGTCCACTTTGAGAAGAGGCTCAAACTCTTTTCTGTTTATGTAGTTTAAAATCTCCTGCACACAGAATACCATTTTTTTTGTGATCGCTTGAAATTTTACCTCCAAACGATTGTGAGATTGTTTACCTGTATATCCATGTCCAGTCTGTAGTTGAGGTCTCCCAACCAAAAGAGGTGTGTAAAACGCAAAGAGATGTCAAAGGAGTTCAGCTGCTTGTCTCCGAGTGACAGCAATCGCAGGATATCCAAGTAGTTCTGGTTCCTCCTAAAGCAGTAAAGTTGTACACATATCAGTTGGTGTTAACTATAAAGGCTATTACAAAAAGGGCAGACTTTATTAGAAGATTGGATATCATCAGTGTTGGCACCTGGCTATTTTCTCATTCCCTGATGTCAAGTGACAGTTGACAAAACCAAAAGATGTGCCATTGAACATAAAGGAAACACCCACTGCTCCCTTGTTGCCTAAAGCCGTGAAAGAAAAAAAAGAAATAAGAGCAATTGTACTACAAATCTTTGATGAAAATGAATAAATCTGTTTATGCAGGTGTAGGAAAAATGAAGTAAATATATTTTGTGGTTACCCAGTGTGTTGGCAATTCCCGTTTTGACACTGGACATCCCCACATGGCTAATACGGTTCTCATGCTCAGGCTTCACCAGCACAGCAAGCTTTATATTCCACAAGGTCTGAATTGCTATCTACAACACAAAAATATGCCATGTTAGTGGCAGTGGTATATATAGTTATATTTCACAATACAATATTGGTACTGTAATAATTATTTTATTTTATTTTTTAATATGAATTACTTAAATTAGAAAGGACCAGATGTATACAGAATCTTTACTTTTACATTACACATGCCTTTACCGGTTTATAATCCAGTTCCGTTTGTTCTTTTAAAAGGGTTCGGAGGGACTCAACCCACTCTCGATCACACACAGAGTTTTCTTGGGAACCAAAAACATACAAGTCATGAGGGATAGTGACGGTCATCTCGTCCAAAGTTTTCCCAAGGCCACGACACAACACCCATGATGCTATGGACTTAGGAGAAGGCACAGAGCCTAGAGAAAAAGAAAGATTTCTTCTTGAGTACAAACTATGGTTTTGTCTGTTGGAACGCAAATAAATATTATTTGAAAATACTATTCCCACCCATGTTCCAGGTGCCAATGAATATGGAAATCATGTCAGGTTCATCCTGGTTGGAATGTTTGTTTTTCATGAGCTGCAGCAGTTGACAAAATGCCTCTCGCTTCTGTAATTTAAGACAGGAAACAGTAAGGTGAGTTTGCCATACTGTAAACATGTCAGCCACAAGGTGGCAGTGGAAATGTACAGCTGGCATACCACACAAACAATGCCAGTTTAAATGCTTTCAGGAAAAAAAAAAGAACTGTAGGGGAAAATGGGAATATTACACTATTATTTTCTACTCTCATAAATGTTTGAAACACTGTGTTTAAAAAGTATCAGAATGGTCCAGACAAAACTTAATGCTGAATTTGAAATGTAAAGATACTATATGTAGATGTACATAAGGAAGTACCACAGTAAAATACTGAAGTGACAAAACAGATGGGCCATACATGGGCCACAAATCCCATGTACAGTAGATTATAAATATACAAATATGGACATGATGTCAGACGATTGACAATACTCATTTGTATGTTTGACTGACAGAAATCATTTTGAGTCTTATGTTTGCTGACCTTGGCACTAGCAAAGATAAAGTCTTTCCTCTGGCTCTTGTCCTTCTCTTTTTCAAAGACAATACCCAGTTTATTCTGAACCCGCTGAGACTTGATCAGCTGACGAACTGAAAGACCAACAGACAGATGGAAGACAAAGGGAAGAGAAACAAAACACCAGAAAGAAAGTGTCAGTGAGTTAGTGAGAGGCTGCCAGACAAGAGGCAAATTTAAATGTGGCAGTGTGCAAAATATCTCACTTTTATCATGAGTGAATGTAGTCCAGTCTTCCTGACTGTCCTTCACCTTCTTCATCACCACAAGTCTTCCTCCTTCTACATCCACAGACAGAGTGTACTTCTGGCTTTTACCTATCTTGGTCAGTTCTGCCAGATAGACATCTAACTTTACCTGTACACAACAATAGGGGATTTATAAAAGGAATTATTTCCAACTACTAATAATATTTTTTTTGCAATAAGGACTGTATGTCATTGAAATACTCAATAAATCTAATAAATGTGGGGCCTTTAACAACATTTGTAAGCCATATCTTGCCGTAACATAATTTCTGTTTCAACAGGAAACTACTAAAAATTTCATCACAGACAATGTCTCATTTGTTTGAAAGACATTATTTAATCATTTACTATTTACACTGTAGGTGATTTTTACTGCTATCAATAACTCCTGCTGGCTTTTTCAGTATTTCACTGGCTTATTTATTTTATGACCCAACTTATATCTATGGAACAGAATATTTTTTTATTGTATTTACTCTTATCCAAAGCAAGCATCTTCCTAATGAATTTTGTCAATGGCCAACACAAGACCACCACTCTCATAAAACTGAACTCAGTGACTTGATAACAATCATCTTGTGTGAGAGTGCTATGTGTACCTCAAAAGCCTGCACAGGGATGCCTTTTGCGTTACGCATGGAGGGCAGAGGGGGGCAAGGAGATGTCAAACTCATGTCCTGGAGAGCTTTAAGAGCCTAGGTATGAAAAATAACAAGCATCATAAAAAAACAGAGACTGAAAGGCATCACAACACATGAGACAATAATAGCTAAAGACAATCAAGCTAAAGACAATAATATTGTCTTTAGCTTGATTGCACGGTCAGCATTTCCTTCCTAAGCAGTGTGTCCCTCACCTAAAATGCATTTAAGCTACACAAGTATTACACAATTATGCAACTGCTACCAGCACTGCTGTTCAATTTTAGAATATCCATCCATACATCCATCTTCTATCATTTATCCGGGGCCAGGTCGCAAGGGCAGCAGTCTAAGTAGAGACGCCCAGACCTCCCACTCCCCAGAAACGTCCTCCAGATCTTCCGGAGAGATACCGAGGTGTTCCCAGGCCAGCCGAGAGACGTAGTCCCTCCAGCGTGTCCTAGGTCTTCCAGGGAGTCCTGGTGGGACATGCCCGGAACACCTCCCTAGGGAGGCATCCAGAAGGCATCCGAAACAAATGCCCGAGTCACCTCAGCTGGCTCCTCTCGATGTGGAGGAGCAGCGCCTCTACTTTGGGCTCCTCGCAAGTGACCAAGATCCTCACCCTATCTCTAAAGCTCATTTCGGCCTGTATCCGAGATCTTGACCCAAAGCTCATGACCATAGATGAGAGTAGGGACATAGATTGACCTGTAAATTGAGATTGAGATTCTTCTTTACCACAACCAAACCGGATTCCCCCGGGCTGCGTTTAGAAATCGGATTATCAGATGCTATCGGCCGAATTCTCAGAGTCCCCGGTCAGAGCACTTTTCCAGCACCCCTTCCAGAGACTCCAAGAAAGCCCAGTCCGGGGGTAGGTGGGCCCACGGGAGGTCGGCCCCCCATCGCCCCTTCAGGCTGAGAAAGTCCCAGTTGGGGCTCGCATGCAAGCTCCAACCCCTGGTTTGGTGGGACCCTGGTTGTGGTCCTTGATTTTTTTTATTCTCCATAAAAGGGTTTTGAAGTTTAAGAATTATAGAATATAGTTTTAAAATATTACAAAACATAAGAATCTCCCTTTATAATATAAAATTTCTTATTTTATGCTAACCTATACATGTCACTAATGGGACATTTAGACAGGCGATATTTTAAATGGGGTTATTAAAACTAACCAAAAAACACAATATTTGTGTGAAAAAAAAAGAGAAAACGCAGCTGCACAGAATGTATACCTTCTTCTCTATTGAGGACAGTAGGTCTTTGAGAATGGCAAGCTTTGTCACAAGGTTCTCCAACTCCTGGTCACCACCCTGAGTCACAGACTGGTAGACACAAAATGGCAACCGGTTAGCTTAAATGTTTATCATCATTTCAGATTAACCATTAAACATTAAAATCAGACCACAGATATACAATGCAAAAAGGGAGTTAAAATTGTGCATATTTTTACAGATATTAACTTACAGAAACTAAAAAGGTAATCAAAAGTAGTTTCCATAGTACCATTAATAAGACCAATGGTTCTCGATATGGTTACGGCCATCTGTGCTTGTGCTGTGTGTATTAAGTAGTTTGCCTGCTAAGACCTGCTAAGTTTCTCTCACTAATATTATGTCATGAAATTATAACTAGTTCTGATTGGCAGCCGTGCACACAAGACCCTTTACCATTTAAAGAGGCTTAAAAAACGCACAAGCCTTGTTATTTAAGGCCATTATGTCACAAAGTCCATTACAAATCTATCAAGTGATTTGATTGGTCAGTACCAAGCCAAACCACTTTCAGACATACAGCTAATACATTGATATATAAAACACACAGACATTAAGATAAATGTACCTGTTGGATCATCTTTGAGACCATATAGGCACTCTGCTGATCAAAGACTTTGGACAGTATCTCCAGCCCGGACAAAACTTTATCCACCTCCCTGTTTGAGGAAGAAAGTCACTGTGAGAACAGATGTTTGATGATCAAGAGTATTTGGACAGTGTAGCAAAGACCAGCGAACAGGAGTCAAGAAGGCACCTAGATAACCATACACATACATACACTTGAGCAGATCATCCAAATTTACATTTGTTGGTTGACTTTAAGTTCTACAAAGTCAGGTAATGCCACTTGGGTAGATTGGCAAATTTAATAATTATGGCAAATTTAATAATAATAATACCGTAATCATAATGTCATAAGACCTGTCTTTTGAATGTCTGATGTGTGGCATTTTCTTACTACGTACACCGGAATGGACAAATCATAACATAAACAGGCGAACTCCTACATTATTACAACAGAAGCATAGTCAAAACATAGTCTTCTCCGTGTTCCTTTTTGATATCCAGATATAAACGCCAAGGTCAAAGCGTTAACATGCGAGGCTAAACATAGCATTCGGAAAGGGCTTCTTTGGAATTATAGTCATATAAATTGAAAAGTTATCACATTGGAAAAGAATCAGGATCACAATGCGTTCATGATATTTACAGTACCGTCTGAAATGTTTTTTGGCTGGCTATGATCTAACTGTCTCTTACGTCTTCCGTAAAAAAGAAGCCAAGGTGGCGTCATTTTTTATACCTAACGCAGATCTGAGCTGCCCAGACGGCTCAAATGCAAGACCCAAATTAACTCTTGTCTTTGTCCATCGTTGATCAGATTCCGACTTTGCTCTTTTGGTTGCACCTGATAATACTTGCTTGTGTTTTTAATGTTTGCGAAGCGTTTCCATGGGTGTTAGCGTTGAGCCGGAAGTGGGTTCATGAACACATAGCAAGCTTTTTTTTTTGCCTAAAATCTACACATGGCTCCTTTAAAAATAGACTGGACTTGAAAACTGAGTCCAGATGCTTGCTTTATTGCTTTATTCTTTTCTTCAGGGTGACCTGATAACCTTCGTTGACTTTTTATACTTTATTTTGCTTTCAAAGATTTTTTATGAAAATGTTTCCATAAATTAAAAAAAAACAATAATGACAATATTGTTTTGTTTATCACAGAAAACAAAAATCAAGTACACTCCACAATAACACCTCTTTTTATGAATTACTAGTGCTGGCGCTAGGGACATGGAATGTCACCTGAGAGATACCGACTAGAGATAGTCTAGAGATAGTCGTGGATAGCTCACCTCCACGCACGCTTGGGCTCTGGAACCCAAATCCTCAAGAGAGGCTGGACTCTCCACTAATCTGGAGCTGCCTGCGGTGAGAGGCGGTGGGCTGGTGATGGCTTGCTCATGCTTCCCCAGCTCAGCCGCCATGTGTTTGAGTTTTAGTAAACGAGAGGGTCGTTTCCCTGTGCCTTCGGGTCGGGGATAGGTCTCTCACTGTTCTTTGTGCTTATGGGCCAAATGGCAGTGTAGAGTACCCGGTCTTCTTGGAGTCTCTGGGAGGGGTGCTGGAAAGTGCTCCGACCGGGAACTCCGTCGTTCTACTGGGAGACTTTAACCCTCACATGGGCAGCGACAGTGACCACAGGATCTCATCTCTGCTTTTTGCAGATGATGTTGTCCTGTTGGTTCCATCAAGCCAGGACCTTCAGTGTGCACTGGGACGGTTTGCAGCCGAGTGTGAAGCGGCTTGGATGAGGATCAGCACCTCCAAGTCTGAGACCATGGTTCGAAAAAGGGTTGCTTGTCCCCTTCAGGTTGGTGGAGAGCTCATGCCTCAAGTGGAGAAGTTCAAGTATCTTGGGGTCTTGTTCACGAGTGAGGGAAGGAGGGAACGTGAGATTGACAAACGGATCGGTGCAGCTTCTGCAGTGATGCAGTCGATGTACCGGTCTGTCGTGGTGAAGGAGCTGAGCTGTAAGGCTAAGCTCTCAATTTACCGGTCAATCTACGTTCCTACTCTCACCTAGGGTCATGAGCTTTGGGTCATGACCGAAAGAGCAAGAACCTCGATACAGGCTGCTGAAATGACCTTTCTCCGCAGAGTGGCAGGGCGTTTCCTTAGAGATAGGGTGAGGAGCTCGGTCACTAGGGAGGAGCTCAAAGTAGATCCGCTGCTCCTCTCGATGTGGAGGAGCAGCGGCTCTACTTTGAGCTCCTCCCTAGTGAAAGTAGAGCCGCTGCTCCTCCACATCGAGAGGAACCAGCTGAGGTGGCTCCGGCATCTGTTTTGGATGCCTCCTAGACACCTCCCTAGGGAGGTGTTTTCGGGCACCTAGGAAGACCTAGGACACGCTGGAGGGACTATGTCTCTCCAGCATGTCCCACCGGGAGGAGACCCCAGGGAAGACCTAGGACACGCAATAGGGACTATGTCTCTCGGCTGGCCTGGGAACACCTCGGTATCCCCCCAGAAGAGCTGGAGGAAGTGTTAGACCTCTGCTTTATGCATTGATTGACAAAAAGCAGAGCAGGAGTGCAATCTGGAACGAGTTCAGATTTGAGGCAGATGAGCACGGAAAAGTTAAGGACACATGCAAGCGTTGCTACAAAGTGGTGCTAACAAAAGGAGCCTAACGTCTTTGAGTTTTATTTTCCCTTTCAGTGATTTCAATGATGTTTGTGCCTGTGATCACAGTAGTGTTGTCACATTACTAAAATTTTGAGTTTGGTTCAATACCTGGCTTGAGTATCACAATACTGACACTAGAACGATACATTAACATCAGCCTGAAACATCTAATCATGGGGGATAAAATTGCTAGGGTTCTCTCTTTGTCCTGCTTCTGCCAGGGCTTTTGAGCTCTTACTGTATAATTCTGTAATATGCAACGTTTTACTAACAACAATCATGGTAGAATATACAAGTCTTACTCCTTAAAGGGAATGTGCCACTAATATTTCCAACACTTTGCTCAGGTGACTATAGGTGAGATGAAACTGCCAATGACAATCAGAATAAAAACTATATTAAAAATCTTAATTTAATGACACAATATAATAACATCTTCAGTTTTTAACTTTGCTGTTGGTCGTAAATTATGCAAATTAGCATCTCGGGCCATATGTGCTCTTAGACAAGATTAAAGAACCCTGTGTCACTGCGAGAGACTCAAGACGCACAGCACACCTGAGATAAACTATTATTTATTATCTGTACACTGTCAAGACTAGAATAAAACCAACAAAACCTTCTCTGATAGCTTGTTTTAAGAGAAGTGTGTTTTGTGAAGTGTCTTTTGTATTTCTTTTAAAGTTAAGTTTGTCTGTAATGAGCCTCTCCTGAGGATGAACTGGGGTTCTGTCACAGTCCCAGTCAGACCCAAATGCAGTCCTGGTTTGTAACTCTCCTGTGGTGTGCTACAGCCCGTGTGCGCTCCTCCGCTCATTAGCTGCTAATTGACCCGCTCTCATGATTGTTATTACAAATATACAGACTTGTAACACCATTTTGTGTTAAATATAAGCTACCAATCAATAAATACAAGACTTGGTTTGGGTTTTTGACACATTCCTCAACATAGATGTATACAGGACATAACAGAACAGTGCACTACTCATTTAACATGGTACACATGGGTAACGTATCAATACATAAAAACTTGTATGTATGCAAGTACTTGTATGGTATCGATTTAAGCACCATGATATTGCAATACCTTTGAAGTATCAATACACCGTGCAACACATACCAAACGACAATCAGATTTGGTTTCAGGGGAAACTCTTCTCTCTAGAGATATAAACTCAGCTCTCGGTTGATCTCAGAATTGATAAAGTCCTTTGGAATTAGAGACGAAACATCTTCACCTTGAAAACCGAGTCCAGGTGCTTCTGCTTTAACCTTTTCTTCTGAATAGAGATTAATATTAAAATCTATTAATCACTTAAATGTGTATTATAGTTTACTAACATTAACACTGAATAATACATTTCATTAATGTGTATTTATGATAAAAATAACAGTTAATAAACAAAACTGTAAATAAAAAATAAAAAAGAGAAAACCCAACCCGAAACAAAAGCAAAACCCTTACAGTCTAAACTAACAGCTCACAGAGACTTTACAAAGCAGAATTTGTTTTATGTGAAAAATACCCTAATGTCCTATTCTTGACTTGTTCTGTATACAGTATGTTTTAATTTTAAAAAGAATAAAAAAAAAAACACAGCATCATTGTTTTTGGCAGTTTTTTTCTCCAAGATATCAAAACTGTTTTAAAATATCAATATTATTTAAAAAAAAAAAAGGTATTTTTAAATTCAAGTATTGTGACAACACTATGGAGGTATATATCCCATTTTTCCCAGAAGGCATCGCCTATCTCTTCCATCTTTTTTGCAGCTTTAAATGAATCAAGTCATATGTTCCACACTTAGGATGTGTTAGATTATGGCTATCCACTAATTTATAGTAGGAGAGTCCCTGTTCAACAATCACTTAGTTATTCCCGCTTTTCTTCCTGACAAAAGGATTTTTAATAAATGCATAGTCTTTGTTATATTCAAGTCTATATTCCCTAAATAGAACAACAGACAAGTAAATTCAATTTCATAACCCACTATGTCTCTTACAGTTTGGTGGACACTCTCCCAGAACGGTTTGAGAACAAACGCTGAAGAGCAGCTCCAGAAAATATAAAAGTGGACTGCAGAGCTGGTACCCCGGGGGATTTGTTTCCAATTTAGTAGGATATATTTTTGCTTGTATGTACTGTCAGATTTGCATTTGTTCTTACCCGTTGAGGCGTTTGCAGGAGGACACTAGTGTCTTGTTGAGATGAGGAAGAGCACAGGCCCCTTGTTTAACTGCCTCTAGGTCCAGAGCATAGCTGCCTTTGAGGTACTCATGAGAAATAGTGCTCAGGCCATTAGCTGCTGGAGTGCTTAATAAAAAAATAAATAAAAAAAAGAAAAGATAAGAGATGTTTTCCCAAGATTTACATTGCATTTTCACAATTACATCATTACAACTACAGATTGATGTCTTTTTTTTTTTTTTGTGACCTTCCCCAAAAGTCTTTGTACATCTGGTAGTCGTTTTATTTTTAGAATCATGCACTTCCTCTAATCCAGAAAGCTGACTTATGTCTATTTTACCACCCATAGACATGGATAAATGTAGCCCAGACATAGACAGGCCTTAGTAGAGTTTAACAGCAGAACATCCCCACCCCCCACATTGTGCCCACCCACATTTCAACCACCACAGCGGCATCAGCTACTGTAAGATCTGATGCCGGATCTTACAGTGGCTTATCATATGTTTTTGTGAGTTATAAATCCGACAGACAGATATAAAACATTTTAGGAACATGCATTTTAATTTCTCTGACAGCACAATGTAAGGTCTCTGAATCATCTAAAGTTGTGTGGCTTCAGCTTTAAGTTTTAGCTAATAGCAAAAGTCTCAGAGCCCATTCCCACAACAGAAAACAGAATGCGGCAAAATCATTACGCACACAGGCAGAGTGAAGACACTAATTGATGTCCTCTCTTCAAAGCGTTGCATCATCCGTGTGCAACATGGCTTTCAACAGGATGTGGCTTCCCTTTTACACAAAGTCAGGGGTGCACCCAGCGAGAGCAGAGGGTTACTATTCACGTTCAGATGAACATGATAACGTCATCAGGGAATTTTTTTTGTAGACTTGTCTTAGGCCATAATTACATTCAACAGTAGTGAAGCAACATCTTTACTCCATTGTGTACTGTGGGCTTTGTGCTTTTAGGTGTGTTTAAAATCTGGATAAGCACTTGGATTAAGTAGTTTGTTTTTTGTTTATATACTGCAAACTGGGCTTATTTTACCTTTCTGTAGGTGTGTCTGGTCCAGGGGGAGTGGAAGTAGAGACGGACCGTGGGGGGAGTGGTGGTTTCTCATCCTCGCCATCTACCCAAACAAAGACAATATTAGAATTAACATTTTAATATTTTGTAAAGCGGGATGTTTGTCTTGCATATGTGGGGTTTTACGTGTACCTGAATAGTCCCTGTCGTCAGTGAAAACAGTTTCCTCTCTGTCCACTGGGTACAGAAGTGTGGTCACCAGTCCCTGGCTCGGCTGTAGGTATAATGACACCAGTTCCGGTAATGTCTTAAACCGCTTTGGCTGCACACCCTGAGATGTCTTAAGAAAACAAATGAAGAATCAAGACCAATGCAAACAACCCCAAGTTATTTAACTCTTTCTTTGACTCCATTCTTGTTACATATTTTGGATTTTTTAAGCAAATAGGTGCCAGTGTAGATATGAACCATTTCTTGAAAGGATGTGATTGTGATCTGCTCTGCCTAAAACAGGTTTCAAGTGAAAAAAATAGCAAGTGGTGGCAGTGTCACCCTCACAGCTGTTAGGCATTACACACAAAGAGGCTGCTGTTGGTGCGGACGTGTATGTGTGCGTGTGCACGTGTGTGTGAGTTGAGGGAGAAGCCAGAGCGCTGACAAAAGCATCTCTGCCTGCCAGCTGCTACTGAGACGAGTTTTCCCCCCTTGTGTCATATGCAGCTTCACTTTCATTGTGAGATCTTATACCTGAACAGCCAGAAATCCTTCTTCATCCGGGAGGATTCTGTATGTGTGGACGTGCTTCTGAAACCTGTAAAGACACGAGAAAACAAAATTTAGGAAGTCTTTCAAATACGTTGTGAAGATCTGATCATATTGAATGCTTTAAAACTGGTTTCAGTGTTCATTTATGTTTTTAATGTGAGCAGTGTTATGTATTTGGGTTGAGGGGGGGTGGATGCTGTGGAGCACTTGAACCTGTTGCTGTCTGTCATAGCGGAGAGTGGTCTATATCCTTACATTGGTGTGATACAGTAGAGCACAATAAAGCTTAAAAGGCTGTATATCTGAATGATTGTGTGTCTTTCAAATACTTTTTACAAGATTTTTTACTTAGCTGCAGCAGATCAATGTCCCAACGCTGTGATTGATCTGCCATAGCGTGCCGACAGCCCCAGGCTGGAGTTTAGTGATTTTTTTTATGTCCATTCTTCAACTCTGTTCAGTGGACCAGACACAGAATGTTCAATTTGCCAATCAAATGTTGTGGTCTGTTTGTGCTGATGCTATACACCACATGATGATTGTGTTGCGCTTGTGTTCAGTGCCAGTGTTAGGATGGCAGCAAAAGCAACGTTTAACACAGGGGTGGGCAATTATTTTCCTCCAAAAACCATATTAGAACATGGGACTCTGGTGGAGGGCCGGGCCAACACGGTGAACTTATGCTCAATAAAACTATATCTCTTTTGCTTATAGTTAAAGTTTGAACTAATATGTGGCAATATGTGCAATAAACACTGTATATTCAACACCACAGTCACAGTTTTAGATCCACTCTTTACAGTTTGTTCTAATACTAGTGAAAACTATCTCTTGCTGTGAGTATTGATGATAGCTTTAAGAGAGGTTGTTACCGTTTGGATGCCTTATAGAAAAATCAACTGATCCCTGCAAAATATTGAAGGAAAATGAAAATATATATGTTTAATTATGAATAAATTATTAGTAATTGCTTGGCAGGCCAGATTAAACAGCCTGCATGTGGCCCCTGGGCCTTAGTTTGCCCAACACCAGTTTAACGTATACCTCAACTTCTGACTATAGGCTGACTTGCTTTAAAGCACATTTAAATCACAAGGGAGGAATAAAATCAGAGATTCTTCCCTGTTGCAGCACTCAGCTGCTTTTCCGATTTTTTGAAAGCAACTACAACACAAAATACCTTGTGCCTTTGAATAAATTCACGGAACGGATTTGACACTCAAGTCTGGCTGGTGAAGCAAATGTCAAAGCTGCAAAACAAGTCGGATGGCCACATTAAATGCTCATCAGCTAGCAATTAATTAGGCATTCAATAATTGCTTTAACAGGGAAATAAATATATGCCACTTTTATGATAAGGTGTATTTGAATCAACCTGAGCTAACCTTTAGACCATTACACTATTTATGGCACAGCAGAAGAGTCTCTCACCAAACCCTTTACCAATTTTGTCCTGCATCTGTCTAAAGATAGGGTTAACAAAATATTTGCTCCTTTGGGTTAGCTGCCAGCACAATCAGCGAAATGACAATAAAACAAAAAAACAAAACAATGCACTGAAAAAAGCACATCCATTGGAGACCCAGCAGTGTTTCAGTGTGTCTTCCTGTTGGCAGAGAGACGAGATTCTCCGCAGCTCCATTAAGTAAATACTATTGTTTCAGTAGCAGCAAAGTTATAACAGACGGAGCGAGGTTTATTATAGGACAGGCCAAGTCCATGGTGTGTGTGTACATAATGGATGCGTCACTGTCCTGGCTTTCTGCTTTCTACTAACCAACCGTCCGAGATTTCTTCCACTACACACTTCCAAATAGGCCACAAACACCAGACGTTGGCTGCTGTAACATTAGTACACGTGGAAATAGACAGACTTAAAAGTGCTGGGTTTTAACATCTAATCTCACAATACAAGTTAAAATGATAAATGGACACCTTTTATACAATGACTGTAACGCCTTGGAGTGTTCTAAATGACATTATGAGACTCAGTTATGCTTTTTAGGGTTAATATGACTTTCTCAGTCACAGGAATATTGCATTTTTCTGTCAGTAAAAGGTATTCTTTAGTATCAGTGATAACGCGCCTTAACATGTTAGGCATGGGTTGTCTGTGTCAAAATCAGCAGTTCCAAACATTCCTCGGTCGGAAGGGTTAAATGTATGCGGACGTGAGAAGGGAAAAAAAACAGAGTCCCCCCCAAACTTTTTCAACTCGTCTATTCTTTGAGAGTTGCAGAGTGGAAACACTTCCTAAACAAAGAAAAAACTAAAACAAAACCGCTTCTAAAGAAAGTCAGCACATCTGTGGTTGTGAACAGAAACAGTCAGTGAAAAAAAGAAAAACCTTAAAGAGGTCAGCAGCATGTACAAGATGTAATCAGGTAGTTTCCACATTGAGAGGGCCCGTTAGCCCTGATGTGACTAAATAACAGTGCACTACTTACATGCTATTCAAGCCTTCGGCGACTCATTTGAGACTTCCTGGAAATCCTTTTTTTCCTACTTAGTAATATCAGGAAGACTATTGTGATCAGATAACTAAATCCTGCCTCTCTTTCAAATTTTGATAACCAGTTCTCTGAATTTTTTTCTTCTTTTGTTTCCTCAGCTTTTGTATTGAACGCAAAAATCCCGTAGAAAAAATGTAACCTGTGAGTGAACTGCTTATGCAATTTATTAAGCATAAGAATAAACACTGGCCAGTTTAAAGCGAAACTGCGGCTTTAAAGGGACAAGGTGAAAGGGCACAGGAAAGGACAAGGTGGGGGCGGAAAAGGGATGATGCGGGGATGTGAGGAACGCTGTTGGTCATTCATTTAGTTACCTGATTAATTACTCAATAGAATAGTATGCGTGGAGAACAACCTCACTTGTGAAATTGACCAAATCTGACCAAAGAATAGCTCTGAGTAATTCACTGAGTTACGGGTAAACACATGCCCACTGAACTTGGCCTGGGATCAACCAATAGATAGGAGATGTAGGTCGAGTCAATGTCAGAGTTCTGAGTCACATGTTATTCTTCTATTTCCTGCGACTGCGCATTTTGCATGCAGCTACCAGGGTTCACATGAGTCGCTTTGTTTTATTTGCAGTTGAATAAGTTGAACTTCACATTTCATTGCCACAGCCTTCTATGTGCGAGATAATCCTCAATGGCCAAGCATGGGCCTCACTTTTATACCACTGTGTGTTTTACAAATGCTTTGATGAACCACATCCACATAGCCCAGGTCCTTAAATTAGGCTATAATATTAGCAGAGGCCATAAATTTCTCTTGCACTTCTTTTAATGTGACACATGCTGGCTGTAGCAGCCTTCCAAGTTAAACAAGGCTGCAGGCAACCACAAAACAGACAGACGGGACAGGCCCTTTTATTGAATGCCATGCTGTAGTCTGCATGTTGGGCGCTACACACAGTCTTCCATGAAAAGTAAACAAATGAGTTCCACTGAAACCTGGCATCTATGAAGCTAAAGAGGAGAGTTTCTCTAAAGGATTTCTGCAGGTTTAAAGTTTGGGGGCAGCACAGTAGTGGATGAGGCAGAGCCTAGCTGCCGGGCAGAATAATAACAGACTTGAGCTGTGACTTTAACCCAAAACCCACGTCCTCGTTGGCATTAACGCGCTTCCTTAAAAGACATTTTACTTAAATGTTGGCAGATTGTGGGAGCGTCGTGGCAAAAAAAAAAAAAGTGTTTACAGAGGGCCCGGAAACACAAGTCATCTTTGTATTGATTCTTTAATTCCAGATTTACTTACAGTACACACAGTGCGTAAGCCCCGTTGACGCTCTCGCTGTCCCGCACCAGGAAACTGCCATCTCTCCCGGCGCGGGCCAGCAGCTCCTCTGCCGCGGCTCGACTCAGGTCTCGGTGATACCACATCGGCGGCGCGGGCCCCAGCGGAGAAAGTCCACCACCTCCTCCACTCCCAGCCATGGCCACAGCCCTTCAACCCGGCGTTAACTCAAGCTGCTTCCCGACTTCTCCGAAAACTCCCCCAGGACCTCCTCCTCCAGTCTCGAAAGGAAAACTCCACCAGCGGAGAAGAAAAAAGTGGACGGGACGCTGGGTGAGAAGACAAAGTCTGAAAAGTGTCGTAGTCAGGTAGTTCAGAGCCCTTTATGAAGTCGCACTGTTTTCGCCCCTGTCCTCGGTTCCTGAAAACTCTTGTCTTCCTCCAGGGTTTCCCAGTGCCACGGAAATAGGGGTATGTAAATCCACACTGGACAGATCCAGCGTTGTGGGACAAACCTCGTCAAGTTACAACGACTAGCACGCACGTCTTCCGGTTGTATCTTTCAAAGTAAAAAAAAAAGTGCTTGTGAGTACATTTTAGATATATCGGCACAGGAAACCGAAAGAAGCAACGTTTCTCCCATATGACTGATGTCTGGGGTGAGACTTTCGAAATGATCGCGAGACAGGCGTAAATAGAAGAAAAAGAAAAAGAAAAAATATTGCAAAACCCACTTTAAATTGTTTCCATAATATTATGTTTATTAATATTGCTCTATTTAGGACATTTAATTTAGCATACACTCACATTAAAAAAATAAAAAATATATATTATATCAAGAATAAGGAGAAAGTGTTTCTCTTCTATTTTTAGGTTGAGCTGCTCATACTCTGAAAGCCAGGTTGCAGTAATTTCCCAACTGCAATCCTGTTATGCAATTCCCTTCTTTCTTTTTTTCTTTGCTTTCTTAACACAAAGTGTAGCTGTCCTCTATAAGTTATATAAAAAGCAGACGAAAAACAGGTAATAATTTCTTGGCCCACAGTAAAGCCACTCTTTATATTGACACACACATATTCATTCAAAGACAAGCCAGACACAAAGCAGGAGAGGGCTGGAGTTTAGGCAGGGTGTGTTGTCAATGATCTCAGAAAAGTTGAGTATTAATAGCCACAGGGACACCAGCCATCTCAAAACTATTATGGGCTATGGCATCATCAAGCTATGTGTGCCTGCATGTCTGTGTGGAACACTGTATAAGTATGTGATGTCAGAATAAAGGTAAAATCTCACACTGTATAAACAAATACGTTGACACACAAAACCCTAAGAACTACACCTTTATCCAACTCATTTATCGATACTTAACCTGTTACCATTGTATTGTCGAAGTATTGTTGTTGTTGTCACCAAAAAGACATTTCTTCAGATATCGTGTGTCCTATTTTCATCCTCTGATACAGGGGTTGATTATTAAGAGTTTTAAGAAATATGAAGCATAAACTTTCAACGTGTTACTGTATTTTGGAAGGAAACAATAAAATAGAAGAATGGAGTAATGCTATTAATAAAACATGCAATAAGTGATTTTGCATGTTTTAAGATGGAGCTAAATCAAAACTAACCGGGTCTATACCTGGACTTTTGTAACTGGAAACACCACAGTTTTATGTCCATCACAAAGATGACCATAATTTTACTGCGTCATTCTTTGCAATACAGATATTGTGATAGTGATATATTTACAATATATTGTGCAGCCCTAATGCTATCATCTTTTTTGTTCTATTATTTATTCTTATTAATTATTTTTAGTTGGTCTAGTTAGTACACAAGCTACATACACAAAGTAGTGTATGTATTTTTATTCTTATGTAGTATTATGGGTAAATATGTATGTATATGAGTATGTATGCATCTGTATGTACAATATGTGTAGTATGTGTACACAGGTACATATATGCACACCTATTGTGTAATATCTACTCAATCATCTAGAGAAGGCTAGATACAAATAAAACTATTAATTGTGTCTATAGGTGTCAAGTTACCAAAAATTGCAGTTGTAAACATTTTTACAGCTGAGTCAGGTTTGGTGCATGACAAAGCAGAACGTTTTCTGTCATAGGTTTGTACTGAAACATACAGGATATTAAAAACAGCACATGGGCTAACCAGCCTCAGATCAGAATTGACCCACATAAACTTAATCAGAGTGAGACATCAACTCTCGTCCTTTCTCTTTGTCTCACTCACTACAGAAACACTAGAGCTGGGAATCCTATAATTACCAGTGGAGCTCTCTAACCACTAGCTAGCTGAAGTGGTCACGTGAGCTGCAATTGCTGAGGCCCACTAGTGTAGAGGAATACTTTCCCTGCATGCACACCCCAAATCAGTGGTGCGGCAATTTTTTCAGAAAAATATTGTAACCTTAGAAATGAAGAAATTAGCAGCAGCATTGGTATTTATTCACATGACCTGAAATTAATAATTTGACACTCACATTTACACTCACAAATGGCATATTAAATAAAATACAGTTTAACTATCTCAGAGACACAGCAGGGTATAGCATGATTAGGTTGTTAAAAAAACAGAGGGCTCACACACAGTAAGAGCAGAGCTGTGAACATAAAGCTCTGCTGTTGCGGAACATTGTTACGGAGGTAATACTCAGCCACTTTTTTATTTGGATTTACCCCGGTGAACCACAGCTGCATGCAGCGGCCTGATGTTTTGGTGTAAGTGGTGTAAAGGTAGGAGTTGGACCAGATTTGTTCACACATGGACTTCGGAGTTGGGAAGACATCAGTCCACTTCCTGCACTGTTCGTCTTTTGGACATTTATTCATGCCTGTGTGAGGAAGGGTAAAGACCCTTTTAACTCAAGTCTCTCTGTGTTATATGTTCATCAAATGTGTGCTCATAATTACCCGAGCTCCAATCCCATCCCTTGTGCCAGTTAGTCTTGCAAGTGAGGTCATCCTTGCAGTCCTCATACCAACTGTGGCAGTCCTCCATACACAGGGGCACATCCACAATGCGCTCCTTACGCCAGTTCTGATTTGCCTACACATACAAAGGAAGGTAGAGGCAAGTTTCTATTACTGTATTTTACAAAGGAAAGGAAAAAAACACAGCTTCCTTGGTGCTTGTAGCTTGTATGTGCAGTACACTGCCATCTAGAGCTAAACAAATGTATGCACTAAAAAACAAGCACACTTAACACGATGACATACTTCTTGTATCCACGGGCCCAAATGTGGCGAGCATTCATAGAAGCAGGTGTCTTGGATGAAATGCTTCTTGCACTTTGTGCTCATACCACCACAGTGATTCCAGTTGAAGTTGTACAGGTAAGAGTTATCATTGTGAGCCTCTTCACTGGTGTTGGCATTGCAGCATGCATTGTCACGCCATGGTTTACACTGAAAAGAAAGTGGGCAGTGGTGAGAAATGTCTGTTACATTAAAAAATAAACATTTTTTCATGCTCTTTGATTTTAAACATTTACTTGAAGGTAAAGTTCTCCCTCAGGTCCAGGCTCAACTTTGTGGTGTTTGGCGTTCATGCACATGTTGAGTTTGTCCAGAGACAAAGCACCATTGCAGGCAGCTAAGATCAAGACCAAAGCAACCCTCATAATTCTGTGTAGGCATAAACAAAAACAGTGTTGAACATGACCCGGTTCAGTTGAAATGGTCTTTGTATTGAGTCTACTCAAAGTACTACACTTCAACTAACTAAAAGTACTAACCACAATCTGTTCCTGATGGCTGATAATATAAGGATCAAAGTTCTAAAAATCTACATGTTTACTTGACTTTTTATTATAGATTAAACAGTATTTATACAAAAGGAGAAGAAAATGTATTTAAAGAGCACATTTTGTACCAAAGTAACTCAATGTGCCTAGTTCACATTAAATCTAAGCAATATTGTGCTAGCATAAACATTAACACAAAGAACTAGTGACAGCAATGCCATATAAACCGCATTCAACATTAACTGAACATTAACAGAGGCTGAGACAGTCAAGTAACCAGGAATTATTCACCAACACGAGTGGATCACAACTGTGTCCCACTACAATATGTAGCTGTAAGTGACAATAAAATAAAATATACAGAATGTATTTGATATTCTAATTTAAAGGGTACATAAACTTTAAATATTTAATTTAGTAATTAACAATACTTTACCACTTTAGAGTCTGCTGATTCTTCTCCTTCAAATATGCAGTCTTATGCTGTACCTCTGACAAGTTTCTGAAGATGAAACACAATTTTGGAACTGCCCTAGCCCACGGTCACAGATGTGAGTAAATGTGTGGTGTACAGATGAGGGAAATCGCAGTTCTCTCAAGTAGTGTTAGTCCAAAGTTCAAAGTTTACGATCACCTGAGGTTTCGCAAATCTGTTTGCGTTTGTGTGTGTGTGTGTGCGTTTTATGGCATCTTACTTTGAGGAAAGTTTCTGTTATCTCAAGGTTTCCACTGGTTGCGCACTGAAGGATGTTATAGAGTTAACATGACCTGGAACAGTAAAAGGGGCTGATAAAACACAGACGACAACTGTGATCCTGGTAAAAAATTTAAAAAACATAACTGTGCTATAAACACTGATTCACTTGAGTGTGAGGAAACAATAATGGGTAAAAGGGTAAGGTAAATACTGGCTAAAACCCATTCAAAGCTTATACCATATTGAGAACTTTGAAAGATGAAGGATAAACATGTTCTTCTTTTTTTTTAACAAAGTTAAGCAAAGTGAAATAAGACTTTTGAACAAACTCAATCTGTTGTATTCATGGGTTTCAGGCACATAACGTTTTCCTGTAATTGGCACCATTTTGAGGACTTTTGAACATTCAAAAGATACAACAGATAGAATAGATGTTTTGAAAAGGTAATTTTAGGGCACGTAACTTACCCAAAAGAGAGGGCTAAAGCAGTTATAGGATTATTTAGAAAAACAGGGTTGTATTCTACCGTGGGGGCAGTAATGCACTGAAGAGGAAGAAGACAATAGATGGTTTGAATAATTAATTACTATGGCACCGGTCCTATTTTTTATCCAGTGACTAAAAGAGGCCCCTTATACCGTCAATGTTTTCATCACGTAAAATCCTTGAATAGTTTAGTGTTCTGAGAATGGTTACGGACCCCAAGAGACGTTATGTGAGAAAAATATTAATACAAGGTCTCAATTTTCACATTTTACTAAACGTGTAATTTTCCAAAGCGTACATCTTTTATTTCTCGAGAATGGCAGCTGACATAGGGAACGTGCGTGAAGCAAAGAAGTTTCCGGAAACATTTATGGATGGACACGAGTTGCTTCCGGTGAGATTTGTTTTGAATTTTAAAAAGCGGTTCTGGGAGCTTTCCAGGTACAGTTAATTCACTTTGAGTTGAATATTGTGTAAAATTTAATTTTATATTATTCTTACGCAAAATAAATCACGTTGGCTTACGTGTTTCTTTGGACCATTTTTTTCTGCCCTCATTGTTTTAGCGTAGCTCCATGCTACACTCGGGTTTGGGCGAGCTAAATTGTGTGTTGTTGTTATGCTTGTCTATTAGACATGTCCACGCTGTTCCCCTCCTTATTCCCACGGATAACCGAGTCTCTGTGGTTTAACTTGGACCGGCCATGTGTGGATGAAGCGGAATTACACCAACAAGAGCAGCAGCACCAAACCTGGGTAGATATGACATTAGGCATAAAAAGCACATGTACATCGCAGCGACCGCTGCTTCACTGCTCGCCATTCTGTTTAATCTTCTTTTAGTCTTATATCTACCTCTTAAACACGACTTGCACACATTTGTCAGCTCACATTTTGAGGTTGTGTTGTGCCTCAGTTGCAGAGTATTGCTGAGAAAGACAACAACCTGATGCCCATTGGGAAACCTATCTTTGATGTAAGTGTCTCATAAAATGAATTGTAGCATTTCCATCAAGTACTATATTGCGTGTTGGGAGGGGCAAGTGTACATGTTTACATTGTAATGATTTCAGGCAGGTTATGAGGATGAAGAAGAGGAAGATGATGAGGATGAGGAAGACAGTGAGGAGGACTCTGAAGACGAAGAAGACATGCAGGACATGGATGAAATGAATGACTATAATGAGTCGCCAGATGATGGGGAGATTAACGAGGTACTTTAATATTAAATTGAAGAAAAGGTTAAAGCAACCTTCACATACATAAATTGCACTATTTTAGTATCCCAAAATTACAAAATGAAGTGTAGATGTCTGAGAAATTTTCAAATGGCCATAGCTGAAAGACGTTTTGTCGGAGTTGGTACAGAGTAATTGTAAAATTTAAGAAAAAGCATTTATTTGTCTCAAGAAAATCTTATGTTAAAATATCAACATAATTGCCTCAAATTCTACTATGTAAAATAGTTTTTTAGGAGTGCAGCTTGTCCTTGTCAAAATATTTTTTAATCAATTATTTTTAATGTTTACCATTTAGGATGGTTGTTTTGTAAGATATGACAGTTTGATTGTTACTACTTAAACTTACATTTTTCTTTATCCTGCCCTCTTGTTCTTTATCCTTTTTTCAGGTGGACATGGAAGGACCAGACCAAGACCAAGACCAATGGATGATTTAAAGCTTTTATTCTTCATCTGGTCATTTGGCTTTAAGTTTTTACTTTCCCGTGACTCCAGTCTGCTCATTTGTTTGCTGTTAAACCTGACTTTCACTGCCAGTGTTTCTACATAGTACTTTTGTACATTGACACTGTTATGCAGTCTTGTGATGTCACCACCGACGTAAATGTAGGTCAACTGTCGCCTAAAGAGTGTTAACGTGAGTGGTGGCACATGACTCACCATTTGGCACCACTCATAAGTTTGTGAAAAGCTGACCCAGCGTGCACAACAGTTCAGTCAGCTAAATAATTTGTTACCTATAAAGAACAAAGGCAACACATTACTGTTCTTTTACAGCTGCAGGGGTATAAATGCATCTTTTACAAAAACCTTTATGTCTGTTCGGTAACCAAGGCAAACTATTTCTATCAATGTCAATGTATAGTGTTAAAATTAAAGAAGGCAATGTTCTTATTAATGACAAACACAATCATTTATACCTTACAGTCCATTCATTTTGGTTGTTGTCTTCTAGTAAGGTGTGACTGAAGTTTTTATTGACACATTTATAATTTCAGTGATCTAGTTCAACAAGTATTCCAACAGAGGAAATAGCGGTTCCCGATGATGGCACTAAACAAGACATTTGGAAGAAAAATGTACAACTTATATATATTGAAAACGCTTGTAAATATTGAATAAACTTTTCTTATTAGTGACAACTCAACATTGGATTCTGTAATTATGTGTTGTTACCATAAGGGGGCAATAATACGTTCTGAAAAGCCTACTTAATTCCCTGATAGATCAGCTCAGCCATCCCATCCCTGATGCCTGTGCTATATTCCAGTGTGGCTCTATGAATCTTCCACTCATATAAACCACACTTGCGTAGGTATCTAAGAAACTTTGGTGCTCCCGGGAACAGTACATTGTCAGCCAAAATTATTGATCCTTTCCCCAGAAGACCAGAGCCCTCTAGCATCTGCAACACACACAGGCAATACCATTTAAATCAGGATGTTGACTGGTTGGAGGTAAAAGCTAGACTATTGTATTTATTGATTTAGCTGTATCTTTACCATTGGTGGTTAAAGAGATTTTTATAAGGGATATTTTTAACGTCAATGATCTAAACATATAAACACTTTGCTTTAGTTAGTGCCATCAAATATCAAAGAAATATATGTGCTCCTCAGTCTAAATAATTGAACAATCAAATGTAATGATATATTTGACAACTGAAAAATATTTGCATGGACTTAATGTTATAAGCTGTACAATTACACACCTGCAGGTCTGGGAGGTAACATTTCTTCCAGTGATCCATGAAAACAAAATCCAATCTCTCCAATCCAAAGTCAGAGCGCAGTTGAGGGATCACTTCATCTGAAGGATTCACAATCAGCTCCACCTTACCAAAAAATGGAGGGTAAGATAAAGGGTAAGATGATCCTGTTATACTATATAACTTATGTAAAATCATTTAGAAACTAAGAAATTTTGTGTAAAGAAGATCTGAAATTCATTACAAAAGGCACTCACCGTGTCATCGTCTAAACCTGCCAAACGAATGATTTTCTCAGCAATAGCCGCATTTCTCTTATCCATCTCAATGCTGTATATCCTGGCACCCAGGGGCAATGAGCGGGCCATTCGCACTGTGCTGTAGCCACAATGTGTACCCAGCTCCAACACTGTGAGAGGAGACTGCTCTACCATTAGGCGGTCTAAGATCTTCCCTATACATTAAGTAAAACAAAGTCTTCTTATAGCACACAGAGTTTCTTTAACTTGATTGATTGGCTTAAATGTCTCCCCACCTTTGTTAGGTCCAATGTTACTAATATACTCCACTTTGGTACACCACATATCAAAGGCATCCAAGATGCTATCAGGGTCTCCAGGGGTGGCATGGGTTAAAACATACTGGAAGGCCCGCTCCTCTCTGCTCAAGCCAGTAACAAGATCTTTCCATATCCTGACCAAAACGGCTCGGTAAAACAGCAAAAAGAAATGCCGATACCTGATGATTAGTGTCAGCAGGAGTGGGAGGAAAGCCAGTGCAATAGCCGGAGACACCATCCTAACACATCACAAAGAAAAGACTGGAATTTGTTGTTCTTAGTATAATTCACAAAAAGGGCTTCTGTGCTCTATCCAGAATGTGCCATTCTAGATGTATCTTTGGCAGCAGTACTCCACACAGACTCCATAATGGACAAACCTAGCAAGTAACATCAATCTAAAGCTGCAGTTCCTTCTAAAATAATATATACTCACCTTTTTCCCAAATACTTGGTAATGGCAAAGTAATGCAAAGAGCACGAAAGAAGACAGTGGCACTGTGAGGAGAGAAGGACGGAATGACACAGGTGTGTGTTAGAAAAGCTAGACCTGATGGTATGAATAATTTATGGCTCCCATGTTGAGAAATGTCTTCCAAAACAAATAAATGACACACATTTTGTAACACTAGTTTTCGAATAGAAGTTAAAGTGAACAATGACTGTCTGTTATAACTATTAAACAGGTTTTGTTCAGAAGTAAGATGAACAGGGTAGAGGCTTTAACTAGTAAGACACTGAGATAATGTGAAGACACTTGATATACACACAGCAACAGGTGTTTGTCTGGGAGGTTTATTAGACTCCAGTTTCTAACGCAGTCATGACAGGTGATAAAAGCCCAACACAAAACAAAGTGTAGAATGATGATTTATAAAACAGAACAAAGGTATGTATAGTAAAAAACACAGTTACCAAGTATAGCATATTAAAAATTAAATACACATACTGTATAAAAATACAGTGATATTTTGTGTTCTGGAATGTGTCATGTATTTGAACCAATTAAATGCCTTTGCTCAATGTAAAGTTTGCACATTAAATATGTAATAAACAAATTGCATATTTGAAGATATTGCTGTAGGAATCAGATTTATTTGGGGATGAGGTGACTTGTACCAAGGTCTGCTTACGATGTTTGTAAAAACATTTCAGCAACTGTCATGATACTCAATTTACTTAAGCTAAATTAAAGTGTTTTTTGATCATATCGGTCAGGGGTGTGGCAAGTTCTCAAGATCTAAAATCTATCAAGATTTCTTATCAAGCTGATATCAACATGATTGAGTGTGAAATTAGTATTCAGTATGCCCCCACTACTTTTAAACCATCTGTGCAACAGTAGACAACCACAGCTATGCCTGGAAATAATGTCTTGTCTTGTCCTTGTGAAGCCTATTTCGTGTCTCATCTTGTAGGATTTGTGTCTCGTCACACAACCAATGTGATTACAAGTCTACAACCCTGGACATGGCTGTTTAAGGAGAGCCCTGATAAACTTCTTTAGCTCTTTGTCGTCTTTGGTCCACCTCACCAGACGAGTTACTACCAGTCTCCCCTCTTCAGCCTTAGCCAGAGCCAGATACCAGCCCTGGGCTCCAACACTTTCTACTTCAATGGTTTGTCCCCTGTTGACTTCTACTAATTCTGTGTCTGAAGTCTCCAAAGAGTCCAAGCCAGGGCAAGTGCAGATGCCTCCTTCTTGTAGCCACAAAGCACTGTGAGCCATTGCACCTCCAATGCCCTCTGCCTTCTCAGCACCACCTCCTGCCCACCTCAGGATCCGACTGCGGGGCAGAGGGACCAGCCGGCGGTCCCCTCCCACTGTTGACACACTGCCCAAACGCATCTTAAACGCTAAGAGGGACACAGACAAAATTTTAATTTCTGACACCTTGGCTCCTTGATTTCTGATAATGGTAGTAGTAATAGTTTTATGGGCAAAATAAAATGGTGCCTAAACAAAACATAAATTACTTTAAGCTATATTTGGTCCTATTTTGTAACCCCTCACCATATGGACTCTGACAGAAGTTGTCCTGGATGTCAGTTTCTCCTTCAGCTGCTAGACTACAGGCCTCACAGATAACAGTGCCTGGATATAAAAAAGTGCATAAGGTTATAATAGAAAAGAGACATAAAAATAAAGTAGAGACAAAAACATAAATATTTAAAATGGCTAATCAGATTAAAGACTATGCTATGAAAAATAATGTAGGTTACGCAGAATAAAAGAAAAAAAACACCTTTATAAAAACAAATAAATAAAGGTGAATATGTGGTTCAGACATGACGCGTTCCTTATTTCTTCGTCATGGTGTCATCTTTAAGCCTTGTTACATTTGTTCTTTAGATCATAAGCTCTGTTTAAGTGCCTGGCCTAACTGGTTACGCCCCTAAGGTGGACCCTGGCCATGTGTCACCTTTTAACGCCTCTTCGTTGTTGAGCTCTTCCTCTGTCCGCGTGTCCCCCTCTCCGGTTGCCGGGATACAAAGCTCATTCCCGCGCGGGAAACGTGTGCAGTTAAACATCTCCGGCCACGGAAAACCAAAGGCGCTCATTACGGGCACACAGCCATCTCTCACGGCTTCACACAGGCTCCTACACGGGCTAACGGACACGCTGAGCTCCGGTAGGCACACGGGGGCGAACAGGGAGCACAGAAACTTCTTGGTGTCCTTGTGGCATAGCTTTGAAATGAGAGGCAGCCATGCCGCCGACTGTTGTTGGGCCTCCCTCAGAGAATCATGCCCGAGCAAGTTGGGGATCCGCATTTGTCTGTAGCCGATAGCGTGGCACAGAGCCAAGGTGCTCGGGATGGGTCTGCACACGGAGCGGACTGAAGCGGCATAACCGAGTGACGGTGTCCCGGGATGAGCCGCCGACTCACTGTCAGAAGCGCGAGATAGTCCAAAGAGTACAAAAAAACCCAAGAGTGATAGAGGCATTGTTGTTTTCAGAAAAAAGAACAATGGTGATCAGAGCAGTAGGACTCTTGCTTGGTAGTCACTGAGTAGCAAAGGTGTAAACGAAGAGGTGTGGAGGAAACTTGGGGTTAATTAAGTAGGCGCCTCCCAGTCTTTCCCAAACCCAGGTCTGCTTGAGTTTCAAATTTTTATTTTCTATGTTCAGCAAATGGGATGTCCAAGCAGGACAAGCAGTCGCCTTTGGGCCGAATACGCTCAGGGAAATAAAGAAACAATAGGGATACTTTAAATTAGGCTATTTAGGCTAGTAAAAGTAGAAGACCAGATAGCGCAGTTGAGAGTAGAAATTAAGAATTTAAACAGAAACAAAATAACACCACACGTTACAATTTGCAATTGCGTGTAAAATAGACTTAGCCTATTTTCATGCAAAGAGGGCACTTAGGGCCACAGTGGACTGTGCAGTTAGATTCATTAAAAAAATGTAGTCACCAACAAATGAGTGAATGTCAGAATTTTTTGACACTGCAGCAGTTCCTCCAAATAACCACAAAACCTTACAAGGGGGGGTAGACCTCTTTCATCTTAGTCCAACTAGTTCTGTCCTGCTTTCTTCTCTTGTTTTGTGGTCTACATCCATGGTTTTGACGCTGTCCCTTCCACAGGAAAATGGAAAAATATTATTTATGTGATCCAAGGTAAAAGCCGACCGTTAGATGCTATTTAACATGTTTTCTTCTGTCTCCATTTGTCTTTTCACGTTAAATAAAAGAAAATGAAATACATAGTCACATGACCGCTTCTCAAATACCGGAAATGGTCGTTGTGTTGCGCTGCAACAGCTGTCATGTGATTGCTTCGTAGTCCAAGGAGTTGCTGTTGATAGTACTCATACTTCTCTATGAATCCAGAATAAATCTCCACGGGAAGAAGTTGTATGTTTACTGGGACCTACACACACGGGTTATTTCTGTGTGGGGTGTAGTTTGACCCCTCAGATTCTGCCATGGGTTGCTGTTACAGCAGTGAAAACGATACCACAGAGGAGGTAAGCTAGCTGCTAGCCTGCTAAACTGTCCTGGAGAACATATGTTATGTCAACAAAGAAAGAGATTAGAATTTCGTTTTACATTCTGAATGGTTCCATTATAAAATAGAATAGCAAAACACTCCAATAATTTGTTTCTATCGTTTTAAAGTATGTAAACAGCCCGAACCTAGCTAACTTGCTAATTAATGCCTTCGGGAAAGGCCTGGAACTTTAAACAACTGCTGGGAGAACATGCACACAAATAACCCCTCGCACAACTTATATTCACCAACGTGCGTACATTGCAACAAAATAGATTTTCTGATTTGTGAAACTAATAATGCACTTGCATCGAAACATTTATTTAATTCTACATTATCCCCTTTTCCACACTTTACAACATAACTTTTTAGGATGCTGATCAACGTAAGCCACTGATCCCAACGCCAAACCCTGTTAGCAAGCCCCCAAATGGGACAGACTGGATCACACCTAGTGTCCCTTCAGCACGAACAGATGAACAGGCCCTCCTCACATCCATCCTCACCAAGACCGCACAGTATGATATCTTCTCATCTAGTTACAGAGTCAGTAGTTATTAGACCTGGACATAAATAAACTTGCAGTTTCCTCTTTCAGGAACATCATCGATGTCTCAGCAGCTGACTCAGTTGTGATGGAACATCATGAATACATGGATAGAGCTCGGCAATACAGGTATTTTAAGGAAGTTTGAATTATTTGGTTTATTTTTTATTTGCAACAAGAATCAACTTTATAAAATCTGGTAGCAGTTATTTGTCTTTAATGTCAGCAATAACCATTTGACCGTTGTATGTTGTAATAGGTGTAGTATTTAATGCTCTATTATGTCTGTATATACCATAATTAACAGTTGATGACATTCTTTCTAGCACAAAACTGGCTGTGTTGAGCAACAGTTTGCCACAGAAAAAAGCCCCTGCTCTCCCGTCTCTCACCAGCACGCCACACCAAGTGCTTGCGAGTGATCTGGTGCCATACTCAGATGTTCAGCAGGTAATTATACCCCGAGAATATGTTTTTTTTTAAATGTAGTATTTCATTGTGATGCTTTGTGATTCCACATAAAACATCAAGACATAGTTTGTTTTGCTGCTATATTTTTTGTTAAAGATTGTTTTATTTCTTTGCAGGTGTCCAAGATAGCAGCGTATGCTTACAGTGCAATCTCTCAAATCAAAGTGGATGCTAAAGAGGAACTGGTAGTTCAGTTCGCCATTCCTTGATCCTGCAACTTCGGCCTTCACATTGTTCCTCCATCCTGCTCTCCGTGACACTTGCATCATCACTCTTCAACCCCTTTCTTAACAAAATATGCTACTCGTAAATATTAAAGCTTATTACCAACAGTAAAGATGAATCATGTAGGGTTTAATTGCACTAGAATTACTAGACTTTTCCAATTACTAGTACTAGAATTATATAAAACAGTGCTTGCTGATCATTACTCATAATCTGTGCCCCATTGTTCCCTTTGCTCTATCTTATACTCCCATGCAGGCAAAGCTGGCTCCACTCTTCAGGTTATTTTTCACATTAGGCAAAAGGCATTCATATTCTTTTCCTTTCTGAAAGAGCTTTAAGGATTATGGCAAAGGGCATAGACCAATGTTTGTATTCAAAAGCAACATGAGATTTGAGGGTTTGGCACTTAAAAGTGACTCACTATTGCCAATTACAGGAAAATAATAATTTTGATGTATAATCTGTGTAATAAATTTTTATATATTTCAAAGTGAATGTGAATGCATCTAAAACTAGGAGACAATTTTCTGAAGTTAGGCCACAGGTTGGCATCACACATCTCACACTTGTATACTCATACAGGGAGGGTTCATTGTTAATGAAGTAATGACACTGGGGTGGGAACAGAAGAAGTCGCTTCAGTTTACATACTGCAACATGTCATCTTGGATTTTAGCACCAAATTAATAGAACTCTAACTACATCACAAGACTTTTCTGTAGCTTAGATAGGTATAGAGGGTTGAAGTGTTGAGGCCGCAGGAACAGATAATTCATGCCTTCTTTGTACAGTTTTTTTTTTCTTTGAAAATAAGAAATATAAGAATAAAAAGTAACACAATGGTATGTAATAAATTTCCTGTTTTTGTAGAGCGTTCATTGGTCGGGACCGAGTTCATGGCTATGTTTTTAACAAATAATAAAGCAGATGTTTTTAAACAAAGCTTTTTGATGCAGATTGTAAAATGATAAAGAATATTGTAGCAGTGTATTGAAGCGTTAACAATCTGTAACAGTTGAAATAATCCAATACATTTTTGTGTTTAGATGTATTTTTGCTCAAGGCTATGTGTAGACAAGGAGCATGGGGAGCCACTCTTGTCTCTAAAGGGATGATCTGCAAGCCTGTAATTATTTCATTGAGAATTTGCTTTTTGCAATGGATCCTTGTTATTTTTATTTTATTTAGTTTATTACTAAGATGCGTAATACTACCTGAAACATGTTTGTAAGTTATTATAGTACCAAAAATATAAGTTTGCGCCTCTGGTTTTGTTTTTGGGTAATTAAATACTTTAAACATAAGTTCTTGTTTAAATACATTTATTTGTGAAATCACATAATTGCTTTGTCTGTGTTCAATTTATTATTAATCCATTTATATTATTAAATACAGAGGTACTTCAGATTTTCTTACAGTCAAACAGAGTGCAACATTGGTCATTTCTCTTACTCTCTCTGTGTTGTTGCTGAGCAGACTATGATATGTGATATGTCACATCTGCTTGCACCTGTTATGTATGTGCCAATGCTTGGCGTCTCTTAACTTTTCTTGACTTACTTGAAGATCTAGTATAAGTATGCATATTGCGTCAATATGGGGTCACATTAATCTTAAATGAAAGAAAGGTGAAACCTAGAAGCGTAAACATAAGCTTAGAAACTTAAGCAATTAAAGAAACAAATAGAAGAAAAGAAAATTTAATTGTAACCGAAGCCTTGAAAGTGTAAACAAAGTATTTTTGTAAATAAAAAAATGCTTTTTTAGTCATACAAAAAAAAAATGTTTTTTATTCACATGAACTACGTTAACACTCCATATTCTTTACTTTTACAATTGAAAAGCTTTGATTAAGAATATACTTAATTATTCATGAGCATGTGGTGCGGGCTCACCACCTATTGGCTGAACCATGTTAGAGGAACAGGAAGTTAGGTCGGACGGTGGTTTGTTTATTGTGAAAAACTACACTAAATTGAATTTGATACACTTGTAATATAGTGTGGTACAATCTATTATTTACAATCTATGTGTGGTACGCATCTAGCCCGGCAAGCCAGACTGCTCGCTGTATTAGCAAGGAGTTCCTGTATATAGAATATAAAGAGAGCTCACGTCAGGCTGTGCCAGACATCAGCAGAAGAGTACAACCACCTATTGTAACGACAAACCCTGGAACCGTGTCCTGTTGTTACAGATCCTACCTGAGGCATATACAGCAAATCATCCATCCCCATTCTTTGAGTGCACTACGTTTTGGACTTTAATGTGAAAGAAGGCTTTGTGAGGTCTATTTCTTACTACTGTCTCGCCTAGTTTGCACTTAATTTACGCTCTATGGTCCACACTAAATGATTTGAGCCAGCAACGCGTTGCAGATAATTTACACAAATGTATTAAGAGTTGTAGTTCTGCATTTGTAGTGTGTGTGTCTTGGATCCGAGCTATGTTGGCAAAAAAAATCAATCGCACCACCCACAAACTTCCTCCTTATGAACCAATCACTGAGGTTCATTTTCAGAAGTGGCGAAATACGACAATGCGATTGGCAGGGAAACTTTTTTGAATTTCAACCCGGTCGAGAGGGGACAGGGGTTGTTATTTATTTGCAGTGTGCTAAATGTAGTCAGAGTTTGGGTGCGGTGTGTTTTTTTTATGATAACTAAATTGAAGAAAAGACGAGAAAGAAGTGGGTAGCATTTCGTAAGTCTTTATATTTACTTTACAAAGTTACATCTTTAGTCACTGAAAAATCTCGTTAGTGTCATAGCGATAGATGAAAAATAACGCAGTATTGTCAGTTGACTTTGGCTAGCTACTTAGCTTAAAGTTTCTAGAACCCATTAAGCTAACCTTTTAAAGATTTGTAGAGTATGTGTACTATGAGTATTGTTTTGAGGGAAAATGGATGTGACAAATGTATTCTCATAACCCGAATCGACCAAAAAATTTTTTTTTCTTTTTCTTTTTAGTTAAGTTACAGCCCTTTGTATAGAGGGATGGCAATGAATCGAGGTGTCAAAGCTCTTCTTAGCTGGGTGAGCCTTATTTATTATTATTATTTTTTTTTTTAGTGCAATGTATCTGTAATGTAATACTTCATATACATATACTTTATTATATCCAGGTGAAAGCTACAGAAGCAGCTCAGGGAAGTGATGATACAAACGTGGAAGATTTACAAAATGGGGAGATCTTACTCAAACTTGTTTATTTGCTGTAAGTAAAGCATAGTTTTGTTCATTGTTAACATAATTGTTGTATAAAGTCACGTTAGAACAATAATATCCAATACATTTGATTAATTATACACTCTTAGGAAAGGTTGGTTAAATATATCTTATCTGCCCACAGAAAAAATCAACCCCTGTCTAACGCCTTTTTGAGCAACTGCATTGAAGACCGCTTGAAGATCATTACAGATTTTATTGAAAGTGAGTTTTTTTGCTTTTGTTATTCTAGCCACACTACATGCTAATATTTATTTTTTAAATTAAAGGTAATGTTAATCAATAATTGATATGGGAAGCATAGCTTTGATTGATCAAACAATATGTGCAGTAGAGAAAACTGAAAGCTAGTGCAAGTATGCTTAGTAATGTGGCAGTAAAGGAATAAGCAACTAAACAAAATTAATTATTTTATTTCCTAAAGTAACAATCTAGGTACTACATTGCAGTATGGTCATTTGCCATTAGTGTCCCTTATGTGCCGGTCACTGCTCCACCGATATACAAAAACAGTATGGCTTGAGAGCAGCAGCTTTTTAAAGAATTTCTAAACAAATTCTGAGATATTTGCTCCCTGCAATCCTACAAAAAAACTTTCCCAAAAAATATATATATTTTTTATTTGCATTAGAAAAAGTTTAAAATGAAACGACAAAAATACAAATGCACTTGAAACGTTAATACTGATCAGATATTGTGTTTTTTTTTTTTTTGTTTGTTTTGTTTTTTTCTTTATTCATCAGGAGATTGCAGATTTAGTTCAGGTAAAGGCACCCCAATATCATGGGAAAGCATTAAAAACGGCACCAACCTGACAACTGAAATTTCAAAGGTAATGTAAAAAGCATATAAAAAGAAGGAAAAATGCAAACCTAACTCTGGTTCTTTAGGTCCTTTTGTTGCTGGTGTATCATGACATGATGAACGATCGTTGTACACTAAGTGCCCTTGACAGTGAAGTGGAGGTAAGTTTATAGTTTGTTCTGAGTAGGCATGGGACTAACCCTAACCTCTTTCAAGGTAAACCACAGTTTCAAAGTTTAATGAAAATCGTTGTATTTAAAAGCAACAATAAAATGGCAGATCATTCATGTAAAATAAGACGACACCAAAATGTTCCTGTATTTGGAAGTATTGTATCTGGATATTGTACGTAAGTATGTTATTTAACTATTGTAAAAATGCACCGTCCAAGTTCAACAGTAGATTAAATCTATTTCAAGCGCCTCTGCAATACCGTCATGCCGTTATATTATTTTTCCACACGGCTATCATATCGTCAGAATCTCATACTGTCCCATGCCTAGTTCTGAGTAGGTTAAATTCAGTTATTTTCTTTGTGTTGAAACATTGTTTAGTTTATTATATGTCCTATCATTTTAGAGTGAAATAGCAAACTTAACCACAACCTATGTGTTGGAGAGTGAGGGAAGTGTCCACCTGGAACTTGGCCTTGATGGTTATTTTACCAGACGCTGTAAGATGCATGTTTGTTTCATCTGTCATTTAGCACTGGCACTGATTAGCTGTGTTTAACCAAAAGTCTCCTGTTTTAGATTTACCTGTCCCACCGGACATTTTCAACACAACAACAGCTACCTCTGTCTCCAGCAGGTCTTCTGTATCTGAGGAAGATGAGTCCCCTCTCTTTTCCCGTTCAAAGACAGTCTCATTTCTGGACATGCAAACTGTAGCATCCTCTTCAGTCAAGTAATATTCAATCTTTCTGGCACTATATTTAGAAAGTAACTACAAATGACTAAAATTAAAGTCTGTTTGTTTTTTTTTTTTAATTTATATTCCTACAGCAATTCACCCCTGCAGGATGTTATAAATACACCCATATTTAGGATAAGAAAGATGCAACGTCAGTTAATCAAGGAGAGAGACTACAGAGATGGGTTGGAGAGAGAACTATCTATCAAGCTTACACTTGTGGCGCAAAGAGGTAATCCACATAAGAGAAATATGTCAAATATTTTTATCAATGTTTTATCCTAAAGTGTTTTCTTTTTAACTCCAGAATCTCAAATAAATCGTCTGCAGTACTGTTTGGACAAAATGAAAGAGGAGGAAGTTCTGAGGGAGCAAGTTGCAAGGAACCAAATGGATGAGCTGGAAGACAAAAATAACACGTAAGTATGGTATTAATTATATTGAGGGTTTTTTGAGATTAAACTGGAAGAATAACTCCTCGTGAAATTACGTGGGATTTCTGTGACTGCGTACCATGCCAATCCTAGCGTGCATCTGCGATGATTGCATGTGATACAACAAAGAGCTCTGAAGATTAAGAATAAAATCTTTAGAAGTAAGGTTGTTTGTCAGATAAAACACATGATAACAATTTATAAGAGTTAAATATATAAAATGACTGTATATTGGTTATGTAATTTATGGTTAAAAAAAAACATTTAGGCAAAGTTAAGCATGTCAAAATGCTGCACCAAAGCCAGTCCTAAACTGTCCCAGACTGAGCAAAGAGCTAGTGGAGGTGGCTGGAAGCACCAGCTGAGCCCAGTAAAATAATGATAATGTAATTTAAAGTGTTTTTTGTAGCCTTGTTCTTAATGCTTGTTTCTTTTATAAAAAAATTAAAATATGACAACTACATTGCAGAGTATCTATTGCCTACATCATGTACACTCTCTCAGACCGCAGTGGGCACAGTTGTCAGCTGCATTCTTTCCTGGGATCAGCACTTTTAAAATATATTTGGATTACAATGTTATCTTGTCTCTAATTGTTTTGCAGTGCACCTCGTACAGACTTGAAACACCTATTAGGGGTTGAACAATGTACAATTTCATTGCAATTGAAAACGGTAAAGGTTAAATCAACCGTGCCAATTATCATTGGGATAATTGTTAATTGGGATGTTTCTGCTTTGTCACACTGGTGATTTAAGAAAAACATATCAAAATTCTGCACCGTGCTGTCTGACTTTGTTTTTTGTCAGTCTGTGTCCAGCAGAGAACAGGGCTGTAGACAATAGTTCGTTGAATAAAGGTTAGCAAAGCAACTTTTTTTTCCTCGAGGCTGTATTGATTCAGGAGCAGCGCTGTCTGACAGATACACTAAACATGCAGCAGGGCCGGAACAAGGAACGTGGGGTCCCAGGGGTAGGGCGGTCTTCCCATAACCGGAAGGGTGGCGGTTCGATTCCTGTTCTCCCCACAGTTCATACTGTCGTTGTGTCCTTGGGAAAGACGCTTAACCCACCTTGCCTCCAGTGGTGTTCCAGCTGTAACACTGGTAGTTAGAAACTTAATTTAAGTTGCTTTGGATAAAAGTCTCAACTAAATGTAAATTGTTTTAATATCTTTAATTTCAATTATTGTGGCCAAGATAATTTTGACACAAAATTCTTCTAATATGGTCCCATACCTAGTTGCTTTAAGAATAGCAAAGAAAAATATAGAAAACAAGTTTTGCACACTTTGATTCAACTTGAAGAGTGCTTTGGCTAAATTTTTTTGTGTTTTTTTTTTTTTTTTTAGATTACAGTCACGCCTCAATGACATTTTAAAGCAAAATAAAGAACTCTCGAGTGATACTGCTCTGATGGAGCGCAAAATGGATGAACTAGCTGAAGAAAATGGGGTGCTTTCGTCACAAGTAAATCTCTTCTTATTTACATAAGAAATATATTTTATGGTAGTTATTGGTTTCTAATGATATGTTTTGATTTTTTTTCTTAGATGAGAACAGTGTGTTCACAGTTGGCCAATTCTGAGGCAGAACTCGTCCGGCTCACAGAGACTCAAACCGCTGCTGAAGAGGAGTGGAGAAGCAATACCAACTTCTTACAGACTGAGCTCAATCAAGCAAGAGCTCAAATTGTATGAAAATGATTTTAGTCAATCCAGCTAAAAAAGCAAAAGTGTCTTGATTGGCAAGTCATAAATAGATTCCTCCAATGCCTTATATGTGTCACATGCCTTGTTTTGTTGGTTTTATTGTTACACAGGAACTCCTTATTGAACAAAGTGAGATCCTCCAGGGAAAGATATCCTGTTTAGAAGATGAAATAAGCAGATCCACAAAGCAAGAGGAGGGAGAGAATATGTGGCCTGCTATTGAGGTAAGGTGCAGTCATTTTATCAATAATAAATCCAACTGATGTAATGACTAATTGTTGTAATTTTCCTTTGAAATTGCCAGAAGGAAATGTTGGAGAGCAAAATAAGCCTTTTAAAGAATGAGTTGGAGAGCACTGAAGACTCTCTTCAGAAAAGGGAAGTGGAGGTTCAGGCCAAGACAAAGCAACTGAAGGAATATGAACGAGAAATTTCACAGCAGAAGGAGCTTATGATTCAACAAAAGACCCAAGCTGATCAATTAATTCAATCAAAGAATGAAGCTTTAGATAAACTGCAAAAAGATATAAATAAAGAAAGGGAGGCCCTTTATCGTGAAATATGTGATCTCAAAGTTCAACTGGAACAGGTAGAGCAGCTGAAAAATGAGCAAATAATAAGGTTACAAGAACATGTTGCGTCATGTGAACAGGAGATTGAAAAACTAAAGGAAATCAAGAGAATAAAGGAGGATCTCCTTCTCCAAACTGAAGAAAGAGTCAAAGATCTTACAACAAAGCTATGTGCGGCCAATACTTTTTTAGCTGGTAAAGACCAAGAACTGTGCAGGCTAACAGAAAAGGTTGATTTTCTAGTGGATATGAATAAAAAAAACAAAGATGAAAGCCAAGCCAAAGAAGAAATGTTCTCCAAAATACTTCTGGAAAAGTCAAAAGAGGAAGAGTTTTTTAAAACTAGCATTTGTACTTTAACAGCTCAAATTGAAAACCTTAGGTCTTCACTAAAGCAAGCTGAAGAGGAAGTACAGCTTAAACAGGATCACTACATTAAAATGCAACAAGAAAAAAGTGACCAGATTGAGCTTCTTCAACAAGACATTGATGTCAGTAAAGAGACTATTCAAAGTCTGAAAGCGGAGATTCAAGTCAAAGATGAGCAACTAGTTGTACTTAAAAATGACAGCACCAAACAGTCAGAAATGCTGCAGGAGGAAATCTGTGCTCTCAAAAGCCAAATTAGTGGTCTTTGTGAATCTTTGAGGAAAGCTGAGGAACAGATTCAGGCACAGCAGGTTGCATTAACAAAGCAGGCAGAAGAAAGTTCTCATCAGAAGGGCCTTCTGCAGCAACAGTTGTCCTCTTCTGAGGAAATCGTAAGGAGCTTAAAGGCAGAAATTGAGACCAAAGAAGAACAAGTGTGCTTGTTAGAAAAACAAAACCTGGTGCATTCTGAACTCTTGAACAAAGAAATCAAAGACTTGCAGCAACAAGTGGAGTGTCTTAATTCAGAACTGACAAATGCAAAGGAGAATTTACATTCAAAGGAAAATGACTTTAACCAGAAACAGCTGCAGGTGCAGGAACTGCAGGAAAAGTTGACAGAACTTTGTGATGAGGTAAAGAAAATAAATGCTGAGATGCTAACTAAAGAAGAAGAGTTGCTGGAGCTCAAGAAAGAGACCTCTGTAGATACTGAACTTTTAAAGACGGAAAACCGCAAGCAGACAGAGCTGCTTAAAAATGATATCCAAAGTCTTAAAGACCAAGTGCAAGGTTTGAGTGACTCTTTGAACAGAACAACAGAACAGCTTCAGGTTAAAGAGGAATTGCTGGCCCAGAAAGAGAGAGAAATTGCTTGCGAAAAAGATGCGTTTAAAAATCTTAGCACAGCTTTTGATGAGGAGATAAGGGACCTTAAGCTGAAAATCCAGGCAAAAGAAGAGCAAATGGTTACACTACAGAATGTTGCCTCAAGTCAATCTGACCTGCACCAACAAGAGATACATCAGCTTAAAAACCAGCTTGACAGTATGGTTGATGCATTAAGTAAAGCTGAGGATAAGGTTCAGACTCAGATGCTCATGTTCACTGAACAAAATCAGAGGAGTGCTCAAGAGCAAGGGCTGCTCAAGCAAAAGCTTTCGGACTCAGAAGCAGTAATTGGGAAGCTGGAAAATGAGATTAATGCTAAAGAACAAGAGATGACGCTGCTGAAGACTCGCAGCTTTGAGCAATCCAGTGTACTGCATCAACAGATTGAGCTTCTTCAAAAAGACATTGATGTCAGTAAAGAGACTATTCAAAGTCTGAAAGCGGAGATTCAAGTCAAAGATGAGCAACTAGTTGTACTTAAAAATGACAGCACCAAACAGTCAGAAATGCTGCAGGGAGAAATCTGTGCTCTCAAAAGCCAAATTAGTGGTCTTTGTGAATCTTTGAGGAAAGCTGAGGAACAGATTCAGGCACAGCAAGTTGCATTAACAAAGCAGGCAGAAGAAAGTTCTCATCAGAAGGGCCTTCTGCAGCAACAGTTGTCCTCTTCTGAGGAAATCGTAAGGAGCTTAAAGGCAGAAATTGAGACCAAAGAAGAACAAGTGTGCTTGTTAGAAAAACAAAACCTGGTGCATTCTGAACTCTTGAACAAAGAAATCAAAGACTTGCAGCAACAAGTGGAGTGTGTTAATTCAGAGCTGATAAATGCAAAGGAGAATTTACATTCAAAGGAAAATGACTTTAACCAGAAACAGCTGCAGGTGCAGGAACTGCAGGAAAAGTTGACAGAACTTTGTGATGAGGTAAAGAAAATAAATGCTGAGATGCTAACTAAAGAAGAAGAGTTGCTGGAGCTCAAGAAAGAGACCTCTGTAGATACTGAACTTTTAAAGACGGAAAACCGCAAGCAGACAGAGCTGCTTAAAAATGATATCCAAAGTCTTAAAGACCAAGTGCAAGGTTTGAGTGACTCTTTGAACAGAACAACAGAACAGCTTCAGGTTAAAGAGGAATTGCTGGCCCAGAAAGAGAGAGAAATTTCTCGTGAAAAAGATGCGTTTAAAAATCATAGCACAGCTTTTGATGAGGAGATGAGGGACCTTAAGCTGAAAATCCAGGCAAAAGAAGAGCAAATGGTTACACTACAGAATGTTGCCTCAAGTCAATCTGACCTGCACCAACAAGAGATACATCAGCTTAAAAACCAGCTTGACAGTATGGTTGATGCATTAAGTAAAGCTGAGGATAAGGTTCAGACTCAGATGCTCATGTTCACTGAACAAAATCAGAGGAGTGCTCAAGAGCAAGGGCTGCTCAAGCAAAAGCTTTCGGACTCAGAAGCAGTAATTGGGAAGCTGGAAAATGAGATTAATGCTAAAGAACAAGAGATGACGCTGCTGAAGACTCGCAGCTTTGAGCAATCCAGTGTACTGCATCAACAGATTGAGAGTCTTCAGAAACAGCTGGAATCATTAGTCTGTTCTTTAAAAGAGGCTGAGGATGGCATGCGGTCCAAAGAGTGTCTTCTAGCTCAACAGCAGCAAGAAAACGTCCACAAACAAGATGCACTTAATAGTGTACAGGTGAAGGTGGATCTACTGGAAAACCAGATTTCTTCATTTAAACAAGAGAACAAGCTGCTAAAGGAATCTCTTGGTGAAAAAGAGGGTCTTCTTGTAAAAGCTCAGGAGAAGTATCAGGTTATCCAGACAGAGTTGTCTGTTATTAAAATCACGATGGCTGAGAAAGATCAAGATCTTGGCAAACTCAGAGAAGAGGCTGGCTTAATTCAGAAGAGGGAACAAGAGGCCCATCACAAAGAGAACATATTAAACAAGCTACAAGATGAGAGTTCCAAGCAAATAGACACTCTGCAACATTGTATTGAGGGCTTAAGGGGACAGGTGGAGGACATTTCTCTAAAGCTTGAGGCTAAAGAGGAGCAGTTAATTAAAATCCAGCAGGAGTACACCAAGCAGTTGGACATCCTCAAACAGGAGCTTGTCTCTGTAAATGATGACCTGAATCAACACAAAGAAATCCAAGCTCAATTCCACAGACGGAAGGAAGAAATGGAGGTTTCTACTCAAAAGGAAAAGGATGCTCTCCTTCAGGAGAATGAAGTGCTGACTGCCAAGATACTTGCATTGGAGAAACAAATTGAAGCTGCAGTCTTTGAAAAGGATAGACTTGTTGAAGGCAATCAGGTCATTGAGAGACAGAACCTTGCTGCTCAAAAGCTTGAGATTATGTTACAGCAGGAGCTGGACGCGCTCAGACTGGACAAAGAGAGACTCCTAAAAGAAAAGGAGAAGGCTGAAGATATTGAGATGGTAAAAAAAGACTTTCTTGAGCAGCTCTCTGTTAAATCCTTGGCAGCGGAACACTACAAAGCTCAGGTTAGTCGACAATTTGATTTTCTTGCACAACGCCAATGTAGTGTTTGTGCTTATTAACTAATAATTTTTTGTTTGATTTACAATAGATGGAGAAGGCTGTAAGTCACTACAATAGCAAGAAGCAGCTCCTACAGGAAAGTGAAGAAGTAGTAGCCAATCTAAAGCATTCATTAGAGGTTAAAGAGCGCGAAGTAAAAGCTGCCTCTACAGAAAATATGCTTCTTCAAATGGAACTAGACAAAATCCAAACTAATGAGAAAACTCTTGTTAATAAGATGGCCAGTTTGGAGGCACAGGTTTGTGAGATTAGAACCTACCATACAGCATTGATTATAACTTGTGTAGTACTAACTGCATATGTTAACAGTATTAAATTTATCTTTCTGCTTACTTTCAGCTGGCCTTCGCAGACAAGGCTCTTCGTGCACAGAACAAAATTCATTATAATGAACAAAGTGCACCAGAGCATACACGCTTGGATGTACCCCTTGAGCACAGTGGTGTTGATACAAGAGTAAAAGCTAGAAGCATGAGCTCCGACAGCTTGGACCAGAGCTCTCTGGAAGATTCTCTAAACAACACAAGGTACTGTAACATAATAAATAACCCATACTTAACCAATGGTCAGCTTGTCTTTTATTTTGTTTAAAAAAAATTTTTTTTTTGCAGAAAATTATCTGCACCTGGTGAATCAAGCACACCACTTGTTCGCAGTTCAGAGCGCCTAGCTGCCAAACGTCATGGTCTCAAGGCCGAGTCCCTAGAGACACTTTACTTTACACCAATTAACACAAGGCACAGGTAAGCCGTACAGATATGTTTTTATTGTGATACATAAAACAGTGATTGAGCTTTACTTTTACTTTTTCTTCCATGGCTCCTACAGTTTACTTGATTTGCTTGATAACTTTTGAGACTTGGACACAAAAAAAACTCAAATCAGTTCTGCTTAGACTGTGTTAAATAAACTTTAATTAGTTTTTACCATTTTGTGTATAATCAGTTCTCTTATAGGTCCATGTACAATTTACAATCATACTATCTTTCAACAGGAACACTACAGATTACAATCAAGAAGTGATTTCAGCCCGGAAAGACCCAGCCTCATCTGTAAAGAGACGCAGGACCACACAGGTTATAAACATCACCCTGACAAAGGTGGAGGAAACTCACATGCACTTTCTTGCTTTTAACAATTAAAATCACTTCTGAATCATCTCTTTAAATACCACGCATCCCATGTCTGTATTTCAAGGATGTAGCATTGTATGATTTCTTTTAAACTATTAGTTGTATAGTAATTGTTTATTCTCGCCTGTAGAAAACGCCAGGCTGCAGTGAAGCTGATGAAACCTACTACAGCTTGGCCCCGGCTCGCTCGCAGACAAACCTTTCCTGCACCCACACAGCACAGCCTGTGTCTACAGAGTTATTTAAGACACCTGCCAGAGTTTCCGGGACTGAAGCTGACCAGCTCATTGGTCTTCCAGGATACAGACGCAGCACACTCCATGCACAGAGTAAGCTTAAAGTTCAACAAGTGTGAATATTGCTGTTTTAATAGACTAGTAAAATGTGTAAACATAGTTAACCCTCCTTTTTTGTTCTAGCTGCTAGTACATTCTGTGTTGGAGCGGAGAATGAACCAGAAGGGGGACCCGAAGACTGGATAAGAATTGCTGAAATCCAGGCGAGGAACAAGGCGTGTCTTCCACATCTCAAGAGCACCTATCCAGTGGAGTTTGATGTTCGTAAACAGTATTTCATAATCTGGCAAACCCTTTTAGTCTTTCCCTGCGATAGTATGTCTATTCTATATTTTCACTAGTACACTACTTTCCACGTGTAGTCTTGCATTCGATGTGTGGTGACGGTAAATGCAAATGATTAAACGTAATGGCTGATTATTTACATGCCAAACCTTTGTTTTCTTTTAGAATGTGCGCAATAGTGCTTTGATTTTTACTGATGAAGAACTTCGTACTGGTGACCCTTCTGAGACTATCCGTCGTGCATCCATGATGCCAAGTCAGCTGCAAGACTCGCTGGCTTTCCATCGCCACTCGTTTATAATGGGCCAGAGTAGTGCTGCTGCTACAGCCAGTTCACGTCTGTCCATGATGCCAGGCCCAGTCAGCTCCACGCTCCTGAGGAGCCCTAAAGGCACTAAGCGGGCTTCATCCACATTGACTTTACATCAGACTTCCCCTCAGGTACTTTTAAGTACATTCAAAGTCTTTTTACCATATTTTACACGTAATGTTTTCCATAACCATTCACTATTCAATTATGACAGAAAAAAATTAAAGCCAGCTGTTTTTCTCGTCCACTCACTCCCAAAAATAAGAACGTAAGCAGTGGCCCTGCTTACTCAAACTTCCATGCTGCCCTCAGTCCTGTGAGTTTAATGCATATTGTTTGGCTTATTTTTGCAAAAAACACTAGTTTGTGTTTCTCCCCTTATGGTTAAATTTATGTTTTAGGTGGATCGAAGGGAATCAATGATGTTCACAATTGACAATACTCCTAAAAAAGACAACTATCTAAAGAAAGGACTGAATAAATTACGAAGCTCAACCCGCAAATCGCCAGGCAAAGCTTTGAAAAAGTCACCTGCTCAGGCCGGAAGTCGCAGGGGCCAGGAGAACGTTCTTGCAGGAAATAATCGTACAGCCACAGGAGCATCGGGCAGGCTTAGAAGCCAAAGGTCTCCCCCGGGGACAAGTAAAGGACTAAGAAAATCTCCCAGAGTATCCACTAGAACAGCAAAGTCTCCTGGACTGACAGCTAGTGCTCGCAAGGTAAATCTATGATTTTCTTAAACTATACAAGTACACTTTGATTATGTGGCACATTTCCTTCCATCCTTTTTCGATGTGACTAAGCTCCTTATTCTATCTCTGTGGGGGCGCCTAGCCATCCTGTGGAGAAAGCTTATTTTAGCTGCCTGTATTTGGTCATAAGAAAACTCGCAGCTCAGGACCATAAGTGAGAGCAGGAATGTAGATCAATCAGTAAATGGAGCGCTTTGACTTGCAGCTCAGCTCCGTCTTTCACAAACCCTCAGAGTTCTTTTGGGTCTGTCCAGCTTCCTCCTCCATTGGATTTAACTCACTATCAGGTGGTGATGTTGACAGCTCAGTCCCTCATCAACCGATTGTGCTAGATATGGCAACATTGTGGTGCTGTGGTTAGAAGGTCCTGGGTTTGACTCCCAGGTCCTAGGCATCAAAACATGTTGGGTGCTCCCTGGTGTGGCTGTGGTGTGAAAAGGATTTTTTCCACAGGGATAATAAAGGGATAATTGAAAAAATTACAATAGAGTAAAATTTATCCTGGTCTTATTGTGATGCAAAACTGCTTAAAAGCTCGCCTTGTGATTTCCTAACTTAAATATAAATGCTGTTTTAGGAGTTTGTGCCTGTAACGGAAGACAATCTTGCTGTAAGTTTTAAAAGGCTATTAGAAAAAATTAAGTGTGGGGGGGGTTTAATTGCTTCACATGGGCTGAAAGGACCGTGGTGATTTTTCCTAACTGGATAATGGTGAAACTAAGTTATATTTTTTTTTATGGAATTGGTGTTTATGTCAAAATTATCGTGTGCAATCGGATCATTTTGCAGTATTTTGCTGATCTTGTATTTACTTTTTCTACAGATGATGAGCAGGATGAAGATGTGATCCTGTTGGGACTTGTAAAATCTTTTTTGTTTTTTTTTGCTTTTATTTTTAATCATACTCCCCTTATCTCACTCTTTTATGCCACTATATATAACTTTTACTGTAATATCTTATGTAATATATTTTAATGTTTGAATAAAGATTCAAATGGCAAATTATTTTAACCTTTTGTATTTCACGCATGTTCATGTTGCATGGGTTTTCTCTGAATACTCTGGTTTCCTCCCACCAACATAAAGAATGTATGTACATTTAGTCATTTAGCAGACGCTTTTATCCAAAGCAACTTAGAAATGAAGAAAACAATGGAAAGCAGTTTTAACAACCCAAGGTAGCAAAAAGCATAAAACCCAGCACAGTATACTATGCTAAGGATAGGGGAGAATTTTAGATGTCTTGTCACTCAGGCATGCCGAGACCGTTGGATCCTCAGGTTGAAATGAGAAGTGGAGTTGAGTGTCATAGGCATAGCAGTAATTGAAAAAGCCACGCTTCTGAATGACAGAGCCAAGGGGTGTCATGTATATGGAAAAGGGTAGCGATCCAAGCACTGAGCCCTGAGGCACCCCTGTATTGAGATGTTGGGAGGCGGAGACATTGTTTCTCCATGATATTTTGAATGACCTATCCGAGAGGTAAGACTTGAACCATTACAATGCTATTCCAGAGACACCCATCGCTTCAAGAGAAGACAGGAGGATGTGATGATTAACAGTGTCAAAGGCAGCAGACAGATCCAGTGAGACAAGTACAGATGACTTGGATGTTGCCTTAGCCAGTCTCAGGGCTTCAATGACTGAGAGCAGTGCAATTTCGGTGGAGTGTTCCCTCTTAAACCCAGATTGGTTGCAGTCCAGGAGGTTGTTCCAAGTGAGAAAGGAGAGCTGGTTAAACACAAATTGCTCCAGAGTTTTGGCAATGAAGGGAAGGAGGGGAACCGGTCTGTAGGATTTTTTAACAGTGTAGAGTTGAGAGTGGGTTTCTTCAGTAGTGGTGTGATGCGGGCCTCTTTAAAACCTGTCGGGAATGACCCAGTGGATAGAGATAAGTTGATGATCTGAGCAGGCACCACAGATTGAGAGATGCTCTGAAGGAGATGTGTGGGGATGGGATCTAGCGGGCAGGTGTTATGGTGATTAGAACCAATGACCTAGGAAACATCTGCTTCAGTTAAAGGAGAGAAAAAGAGAGGCAAACACATATCAGGTGTGTGGACGAGTTCGACAGTTGATGGAGCAGAGAACTGACTGGTGTTTTTTTTTTTTTTTTAACAAAGAACCAAAATTATCATCTGTTAAATCTGATCAAGGTGGGGGAGCAGGTGGACAACGGCGGGCAGAGAAAGTTTTAAAGAGAGTGCCGGGAGTCAGGTGAGTTGATAATCTTAGAGTGGTAGTAATCAGTTTTTACATACAGTATTGTTCAAAATAATAGCAGACTTACAAGGCTTACAATACTTCATGACGTAAATCTGGTCTTAAATCTTGCATGGTCTCGCCCCCGTTCACTTCACAACTTCATTCTGAGTAGCAGACACACCAGATCTGTTTCCACTGAGAAAAAGTTTGGTCAATCATCCTTTTCAGTGCGAGCAGTCCAGACTTGTATCTCCATACCTTCTAATATATGAAATGCTGATACACATAAAGCCTTTAAAACATGATGAAATTGTGGTTACTAAAGACTCAATCCTGTACTCATAAGTAATAACTACTACCTGTTCTGTTAATGGCTGCTCTAATGTGTGTTAAGTACTTTTATTAATCTTTGTGTAAGCTTTTATGTTAACGATAATTTTATTTTTAAGCGCAGTGGCTCAGTGGTAGAATGGCCGTTCTATCCCACTCTCACCGGTTCATACTGTCGTTGTGTCCTCGGGCAAGACACTTAACCCACCTTGCCTCCAGTGTCTGTGGCTCTGGTGTATGAATGTGTGAGAATGTTTGGAGTTCTAGTGTGTCTGAGGAGTAAATTAAGCTATATAAATCCAAAACATTATTTTACTATCCTCATTTTATGTAGGCCTACTAACTTATTCTGTAAGTTGGTGTGATGTTGTTGTGAACTAAATGTTGTTTTGTTTCTTGCTGGTATCCTGCCCAGGGACCACAGTTGAAAGCTAGCTTTATAGCTAGTACTGGCACATTTATATAAATGTTTAATAGCGTGTACTGGCCCTTTTGAAAAAAATAGTAAAACAAAATAAGACTAAACTGTTCGGCCCAAATGCTTTAAATTGTAAATGTAAAAACATTTTGGTCCACCACCGACACAGAAGATGCACATAAAACGTCTTAGAGTCTTATTTTTTTATCAACATAATGCATTGCATAATGGGTCATTTGCCACCTGAGCTTGGTGCGTAACCGTGGAGACAGAGAGGACCTGCTTCCGTTAGAGCAGACACTACTCTGTGAACAAGGGAACTCGAGGATGGAGTGGAAGTGGGTAGGGAACACTTGCTCCTGTCGGTCTCAGACATTCATCATGGACGAGGCGGAAATAAAGACGCTCATGGTCAAACGGGGGAAAAAAAGAGGGCAGGGAGACGTTCGTCACGTCGCCAGTAAGTTTTTACGACATCGTTTTTAAATTTAAAGGAGATCCTTTTATTCTGACAGGGCATCCGGGGGCGGGGCTTCTGCTAAGAAACCGAAAGTTAAAACGACAGAAATGGAGTCAGCCAACAAAACCAGATATGTCTTTCTTATTTTGTAAACCTGCGTACTCCCAGGTTATCGTCTGAATTATTTTGTATTTGACTAACATCGTGAAAGGAAATTTGATCTCTAAAAGAACGCTAATGATAGCGGTGTAGTGATTTGTACAGTGTAAGTTAGTTATGGTTGCTAGTTGAATGTCTGCTGTAAATACAAGAATGGAGCCTTCAGCGGAAGACGACGGGTAACCTGTTTTTTCTGCTAAACACTTTTGATTCTATATACAAAACAGAACAGCACAATCATTGCTTCAGAGTAATTACTGTAGACTATGTTACTTAACCAACAAAGATAAATAAAATGTGTAAACTCTACATTGACAGTATGTACAATGGAACGAGGTACTATTAACTAAACCCGTTCTCTAATATAAGTATGTAAAATTTGTGTTATCTCTTGCATTTTTTATTGTGGAATGGCTGCCATTTAGGCTAGGGAACGAACGAATTCCCACGTTCTATTCTTATTTAATCACTACCTTCTTCAGATACAAATATGGAGAAGAGGAGGAGGAGGAGAGGAAGAAATTCCAAAGACCTCCATCCAGTTATGGTTCAATGAAGAGTGACAGTGATGGTATGAATGAAGAGGATGAAGAAGATGAACAAGAATGTGATCAAGAAGTTGCAGGAGTTTTTAAGCAACCAGCTCCGGTCCTGCAGTATGAAGCACCTGTGTATGAGGGGATGGGGTAAGGTTTCTTCTAAAATAAACTACTTAACTGCAGTGTTTTTTACTCTTATTTATGAAAACCTTATAATATAGTACACTTATATTTTTTTGTACTGTGGTAGGTTGCAGATGCATCGCTCAGAGTCTCCAGAAACCCTTTACACCATGACAACGCAGCAGACAAAGCCACCAGGAGCGTTTGTCATTGAAACGAGGTAAAGGATGTCTGCTCCTGAAGATATTGAAATCGAAATGGAGCAGAATTTTATGCTCTTGCTGTCTGCCAGGTCCCCTGAGTTGGAGCCTTCTAGTGAAACTGATGAAGAGGATGCGGATGACATCTTGATAACAAACTCGCCAGAACCACCGGAGCCAGTTGAACTAGAAGATGTAATTCAAATGGATGAACATGGCCAGCCAGGCAGACTGCACCCTGAACAGGATCTGCCTCATGTCTTCAAGGTTGGTGTTACTTTTAAAAGTTTGAAAATTGGGAGAAAGCTTAGCCAAAGCTTAGCATTGCGATGTTGATTTGTAAATCTTTTCTTTCTGCAGAATATACAGAAAGCCCTGACAGGACTCAACAAAGATGAGATGTACAAGTTTAAGATGAATTTTTACCAACGGCAGTCTGAGTTAACCCTCCAATCCTTGTTTGAGGGGGATTTACTAGATTTTGTAGATAAGATAATCGAGCTGCTTGGTAAGCCAGATTTCATCTAATATATATTTTTAAAACTTTTGATTTGTAAAATTTTACGTAACTATAAATGATTATTTTTCAATTATCAGGCCTAGAGCGTTCGCTGTCAAATACTATCAACTCCCTTGAAAATATTACTAAGCACGAAGAAGCAGAAGAACTACGAAATAGTTGCAAAAAAGGCAAGCACACTCACTAGTACAAAGGGACACACATTGTTTGGTAGTTTTACTGTTTATGTCGGTTTTGTTTTCACAGTTATTTAAAATATTTAATTTTATATCGTCACATGATTTCATACAAATAAAAAAACTGCTCTCTTATTTTTTTCCTTCCAGCATTGATCCGCTTTACTCTGAAGCAGGATCTAGTCAGAAAATACCAGTTCATCTATGAAGGAATACCTCAAGCAGGAAAACGAAATCTTCTGGACAGTGTTTATGTTGAACCTGAGATTTCTCTTTGCGCCCAGGGAGGCGTTGACCCCTCTCATGAGCTGAGAAGCCCACCTCCATCACCTCCCCAAAGTTCAGACACCTATATTAGCCTCAACAATCTGTTTCGATTACAGAGGCCTGATGGTCAGCCAGTGCGCACTGTGCTGACCTCTGGAATTCCTGGAATCGGCATGACTGTGTCTGTCGGGAAATTTAGTTTTGACTGGGCAGAACAGCGAGCTAATAAGGTGAAGAAAAATAAGTCCACAGCACTACTTACATTTTAATGCTACTCTGTAACTCTTACTGTTCTTCTCTTGTTCTTCTAGGATCTGCAGTATGTCTTCACTCTTCCGTTCAGTTCTTTGTGGATTTTGCGAAACAAAAATCTTTCTTCCTCACAAAATATGTCTATAATGGATGTAATAGAATATCATAATTCATTGTGCAAAAACAAGAAATACCTGGATGACGAGGACTGCAAGTTTCTTATCATAATGGACTCATTTGACTGTTACCAAACTCCTCTGGATTGGAAGGTGGGTATTGCTCCCAATACAAATACTTTTGTTTTCCAATGAACACTACTAAATTCCCTAGTACTAAATCAATTCTCATAATATACGTCTGGTTTAAATCCCAGAATGCACCCATAATAAATGACCATCACACTCCAGCAAATATCGATGTCCTGATTATAAATCTCATCAGGGGCACTCTGCTCCCAAAAGCTCATGTATGGGTCCTTGGTCGTCAAGCAGCCGTCTCAAAGATTCCATCAATGTTTTTGATGCTGTCACTGAAATAAAAGGATTCAGGTATGTAATGAGATGTTTTATTTTGGATTGACCTGCACATGTTAATTAATAATTTATGTTGATCAATTCTACAAGTTTTTAATAGACATTTTTCTTCAAATGTCTCATTTTCTTCTTGTCTATCCTTCAGTGATGAGATGAAAGACAACTACTTGACCAAACGCTTCTTAAATGCGGAAACTGGAGCTAGAATTGTGGAGCATTATAAACAGCTACCAACACTGCACATTCTGGCTCGACAGCCTTTTGTCTGCTGGATGGTGGCCAAAATCTTTGGTCATAATTTCCGCAACGAATACTACAGCGGACACCCTCCCAAGCTGACAATGTTCTATGTGAACATGTTGATCATCCAGACAAACAGGAGGTTGCAGTTCTACTATGAAAAAGCAGAAAATAACCTGGTACTAAGCCTTATATTTTTAAGACCCTTTGACTGATTTTCTTTAAACACAAATACACACTGTATAAGGCAGTAATACATATACATTTAATATACATTTTTATGATAAATGGCACGCATTTATATAGCGCTTTCCAGCACCCTTCTCGGGCACCCAAAGCGCTTTACATTGTGCTTCCACTCACCCCATTCACACACATCCACTCCTGGGGCAGACAGAGAGGGGGGCTGCCACACAAACGGCGCTCAACCTTCTCCTACCACCACCAAACACACCTCCACAGTCACACACATTCATACACCAGTGCTACGGACACCGGGAGCAAGGTGGGTTAAGTGTCTTGCCCAAGGACACAACGACAGTATGAACTGAGCGGGAATCGAACCTACTACCTTCCGGTTGAAGGACGGCCGCTCTACCACTGAGCCACTGCCGCCCCCCTTTATACCATAGATAGGCTCCCCCTTTTGTTTTGGCCTTTATTATAAAGTATACTTACTGACTATAAGCATCTGTAATGCTCTAGGACTGTAAGTGTTTCTCCTGTACAGTAGGCCATTAATCCCCCAATAAAATTTTGAGCCAGTTAGAAAACAAAAATTCTTGTAATGTTGCTTGTAAAGACATCTGTACCTTTCTTTAAAGGTGTTTAATATTTAATTTATTTCAGACTTCACTGACCTTCTACACTAGACGTCTTTCTCCTACTGATTCATAAAGTCTGTCATTTTTCCTCTCAGAAATGGACCAATGATGACAAGAAAATGCTGACGAATCTGGGGAAGCTGGCGTTTAAGATGTTGGAACGAAATACCAGTGTGTTTGTTGAAGAGGACTTAAAAGACCACAGTTTGGATGTCAATGATGTTACAGTCTTCTCTGGATTATGTACTGAGCTGCCCTCTCCAACTCCACCTGGAAACAGGAAGTTCTGCTTCGTACACTTTACTGTTCAGGTATTACATCTTTCCGTCTCTGAATTTTTACAATGCAGCATATCTCACTTCGGTCATCTAAAAGTCACTTCTTCTCTGCAGGAGTTCATGGCTGCTTTGTATGTCTTTACTCTCTTTCGTTTGGAGTCAAAAAATGTGCTGGACTCAAGCATCTCCAAGTTATTCTTATTCAAGGAGCAACCCAGGTCAGCTGTAGGTCTGGTGCATTGTGCCATTAACCGAAACTTTAACTCCCCCCTGGGCCAATACGACATGTTCCTGAGATTCCTCTGTGGATTGCTTTCTCCGGACAACCAAGACAAACTGCTTAGCGGGACTCTTTACAGCCGTGACTGTCCAAAGGTGAGTGGACTAGATGAGGTGCGGGTACTGCTCGAGAAGACGACACAAAATTGTCCGCAAGAGAGGATGGAAAACATAAATGAATGTATCAGAGAATTAACCCAAAAGGATGACATGTAGGACATAAAAAACTGATGGTGGTAGTTTCTTTTATTGTTTGAAATAATGTTTAAGAAATGTGTGAAAAATTGCAAAGGGCTCCACAATGTTCACTACAGAAAAATTAAATTAAGTTCACTCCCCTCAAGAGTTGCTTATAATCACCTGCTTATCATATACTAACATAGATGATTTTGCAGTTGTTCCTAAACTATCTAAAGTCTTAACATTTACTGGACTCTTTTTGTCATTGGAAGATGTAATAACTGGAGTGGGTCAGCAATATAGGTTATGTTTACATTAAACTGAGAAGTGTTATGTGTATGTGGACACAACATTGTTTTTTTTTTTTTTTTTTGCTTCCAGCTAATCTGAAAGAAAATTAAAGGTTTTTACCAAAGATATTTATTTATTGTGTGTGGTGTATATATTTATTAGACTGGTTTTAGCTAAAGCAACTTTTTCTCCGGTAGTTGAAAATTAATTTGGATATTGCTCCAATGCCAGGGCATTCATGATTGTTTATTTAAAGGAAGCACCAGGTCTGTAATATGGGTTATCTCCAAGAGTTGTGAGGAAAAACTAGTATTGCCCTTTAAAAGTATTAGGCTCCTTATATTAAAGAGAATTCACGACAGTTCAGCTAAAACAAGTTTCCAGTGATTAATCCAGGGCTCGCCAAACTAAACTATTATGCTACATAGTAAATTAAAACTAGACACACATGACAAACCACAGGCCATGTTGTTTCTGTTGGGGTTATTATATATAAATATATACAGGTGCTCAAATTAAATGTTTATATCATCCTCCCTCTCAACGATGTAGCCAAGAATTAGTTCCCAGAAAAGCACTCCCTGTCTGCCTCCTGGTAAACCCCTGTGAATGGGCAGGACTTTATAGTCCTGCCATCCTACATAACTTTAGTCTTTATAAACTGTCTCAGTCATGTTTTGTTTTGGGGTTATTTTATTTCGCGTAAACATGCTATTGACGACAGTTAAAATGTGTAATATATTCCAAAAGGGTAGGTTTTTGTTTCCAAACTGTCTCCGAAGTCCGCGAAAGTTCTCGAAAATATCTTCGGCTATTTCCGGAAATAATCCGCCTCACGTGGTTCCGCTGTCACGTTACCACGACGTACACGCTCAGTGGAGGGCAAGCATGTAGCGCTAGGTCAGACGAAAGCAGGTTTTATTTGTCAAAGACTGGTGTTAGCCGAAAAGAATGAATATTTCTGTTTGATGTTACAACATAAGCTCTGGACAGCGTTTTGACCCAAATAACAACCGTGACGCTGAGAAAAGGTTTTATTGGCAAATAAAAGTTGATGGTCCATTGTTCAATTGCTGGTTTCAGAGATGTAATACCAAGTAGATTGAGATTTGATTAGATTTTATTTTTATTTTTATTTATTTATTTATTTTTTGTGTTGTGTTAAAAATATAGGCTATGTGTTTTAATTAATTGAGTTTATTTTTTTGCAGGCTAACAGCTATAGCCTAAATTAAATTACTAAAAAGCTGATAGAAGATGGCTACCTTAGGCCTGTGTTTACTTTAATAAGTGTGTTTAGAACATGTTGTAGCCTACTAGAAAGAAAATACATAAGAACAATATATATGTAAACAATATTAGCCTACTTCCAAAAAGACTTGAAGAGTGGAAAAAAGTGTAACCTTATAACTCCACTCTGTTATAATTATAGGAATGGAAACATAGTTTACTTTGGCATTTGTATACACAGATGCTTGTATATTTTACCCCAGAGTTCCAGTACTTCATGATGCTCTGGAGTTATAAGCATTTTAAGATTTGTAAATAACCATGTGTAAATAAATGTCCCAGCATATTGTTTTCACCAATGTCACAACTGTACATCAAACATGATTACTCACTTTAGTCTGAAAAAAGTGTTTATGATGTTCAGGCATTACAATAATGTATCTTGATTGCCGTGACATCATATTGGTTGCACCGTTACCATTTGATTTTTGATAAGTTACTGTATTTATTTTTATTTTTCAAACTATGTAATAACATGAAAAAGTTCACGATTTACTCTGTCTATAAACTTTAGACCTTCCTTTTGTTTTAATAAATAATTTATTAAAATATTGGATGTAAAATTGTTGTTCTTAAGCTTTCCCTTCACATTCTTCTCAAAGTTACAAAAAGAGTTCATGTGTCAAACTGCTTCATGCCGGTGATGTGAGTGTCATGGCAGCAGCATGAACTGTGAATGCTGCAATGCTGATCTGACGCTTGACTTCATTCCAAGACTTCTCCGGGTCAACTGCATTTTCAATGTCAAACAATGCATCATAGATCCCAGGGAAAGACTCGCCTGCATATTTGTTGTGGCTGCTGGGAGCGAAGATGACATGCCTGAAACCGAAGAGGGCCACAGTGAAAAACCACCACCAGCTGCTCATGTTTCATCTTCTATATCTGTCCACAATCATGCTGACTAACTGTCTAGACTTACCTGTAAAATGGCCTGCCTGGTAAACCAAGAGGGTCTATAAATGCTCTTTCCAGGTACATGAGCTGGTCATTTACAATTCGAACCTGTAGGGGACTAATGCAAATGGAAACAAGACAAATATGGAGACACTTAAAATTCTGTGCATTTAAGTAAAAGAATGTGTAATTATTCGTTCAGATGCTATAACAAGCCTACTCTGCTCTGTTCAGGGTCTGTATGCGTTGATGTAAATCTCGAGCTGCAACAGTGAAGTTCTCTGCCGCTGAAAACAGGGAATCTTAAAACAAAATAAAATGGAGAAATTTAATTTGAATCCTCAAACTAGAAAGCGACGCTGAGCAGGATGTACTCACCAAATGACACTTGGTATTTCTGCATTTCCTCTGGGTTCCTTTGTGCTAACTGAGAAATGCTCTGTGCATACTGCTCCAATGAGTCTGCATACTCATTGACATCAAGAGGTAGAAGGAGGGAATTGGCCAATGAGAAGATGAGTCCTCCTCTGACCTGTGCCACTGCTTGAAGTCTTCTGAAGGACGGGTCATAAAACCGGTCCACAATTTCAAAGGTCTCATACACACTGTGATAGACTGGATAGCTGCTGTAGAGTTCTGTTTTCTGAATCCAAACACAGACACTAAATACTATTGTTTGTCCACATAGAGATTATATTAATTCATGTTTAAACAAAGATCCCCATATCTAACCTTATTCTTGGTGTATCTGGCTCGACCAGCAGCAATGCCAAGACGGATAAAATAGGCCTCAAAATCACTGCCTGATCCCAGCTTACTTATCCTGGAAAATAAATCAGATTTGAGTAAATATTATATCCAATCCAACTTTATTTATAACGCACCTTAAAAACAGCACAGTCAACCAAAGTGCTGGACACAAACTCTATAAACTGATAAAAAAAATAAACCGCAATAAAAGTGTATGCAACAGTAATACAGTAAAATTCAACCCTCAGACTTAAAGTTAAAGATTTAAAGAGTTAAAAGCCAAAGAAAATAAATAAAGTTCAAACACTAAATCTTTTACTTCTTTTCTGATTTGTGAGTATAATATAATAGAGCGGTTAATATAGCTTTGTACTGTATATAGCAATGCCTATTGTTTTACACTATACCTGGGTGCATCACGGTTGTTGGTCCAATTGTCTCTCTTGTGCCAACTTTCATATAAAGATAGTCCCTCTTCTCCTTTTTCTGGGCTGGCAATCTGCATACATACACAAAACATTATACGCCAAGAGTGCATGTGTCATATTGCTTTGTGTCTTACTGACCTGCTTGGTTATGTCATACACTAGAGTGTGCAGAGACGGCGTGCAGTCCACCCTCAAAGTGTACATGCCTAAAATACAAACAGAGACATGATTAATAACTGCATTAAAATAGTATGTACAGAAAAGTTGGGTCATTATCACACATTTACCTTCAATGGCAGAGTCAGCATTAATGTATGCCACGGCTCTCTCTTGAAGCAGTTTGGCATTATCCTACAGAGAAAAACAAAACATGTATTAAGTGCATGGGTGAGTATGAAAGGCGGAGGTGGTGGCTAGTGTTGGTTACCTCTGCCCATTCTGTCGATCCCTGGAGACCAAACTCTTCTGCATCCCAGCTGGCAAATATTATTGTCCTCCTGGGCCTCCAACCTAGATACAGAGACAAATATGAAATAGTAGAACAATGACAACAATTCTATTCATTTATCGGGAGAACTACCTTTACTGAGCAGCTTGCCAGCACTCCTGACAGTCTCATGAACCACTGCAGCACCTGACATGGGATCAATTCCTCCAAACACCCAAGCGTCCCTGTGTCCTCCCAGGATAACATATCTGTCTATGCACATATAGAAGAAGCAATGATAAACAGTCTACATTCAGACTTGTTTTTTCTGGTATTACTTTTTAAATAGATAAAAAGTGAACATGATGGGTTACAATACCAGGTTCAAGAGCACCTCTAATCTTGCCAATGACATTGTAGATCCTTGTTACCTGGTTATTAGTGTGGATATTCAAACGCACCGTCCTTCAAACACAACAATTACAATAAAGTAAACATTCATGAAAAATACACTGAAGGGAAATAAATCAAATGTTTTAATTATGACCTGACCACCCGCTTCCCCTCGAAATTTGCGCATTGGTGCATTCTACAAGCTTAATTTGAGTGTGGCATGTTTATGCATGTTTCTCATAAACAGAAGATACCAGAGCATCCATTGTGCCCCTTTTGTTAAGCTTTGGGTCACTACACAACAACAAAAGTGCAACAAAAGTGGACAGACATCCACCTAAAAGGAGTAGATATATTACATACATGTATAATATGAAATTAACTGCAGAGAACATACATAAAAATGAAAACACAAAGTTGCTTACTGGTTTTTGTCACTGATAAATCCTGGCCCAGTCCTGTATGAGACGTTCAGAGCCCCCTTCCAGTTGTTGGGTGGTGTTTGTCCTCCCATGTTCCTGTTGAATTGCATTTTACAGTATTGTTCTTGAAACGGCTATATATATATATATATATATATATATATATATATATATATATATATATATATATATATATATATATATATATATATATATATATATATATATATATATATATATATATTATTAACAGATTAGCATTCTCTAACAAAGTGATAAAGAAACCAAGAAAGAGAAGACTAACTTGAGCAGGTGAATTGCATCATGGTATCCAATGGGATGCACAGGGATCTTGGGTAGACCCACTGCATCCTCAAGGCTAAGTCTGTATGTATATTCTATCAGAGAAATATAAGTTATTACAAAACACTTCTGTAAAACAAAGGTGATAAATCCCCTATCCTGTAATGAAATTGGTTCTTTATAGGGCATTTTTATTAATATAAATTTACCTTTGGCTGGGTAACCTGGTGTCAGGGGGTCTCCTGCTCCATTTAGGTTGAGAACATTTCCCCTCTGAGCTCCTCCACCAGGTAGGTTCCAGCCCTCGGGGTAAGGCTAAACATAGAACTGTATTATTTTAAAATGCCTTAGAGCAGGGGTGCCAAGGGGCTTGATTTGGCCCACCAGTGTTATTTTTTGCAACTGAAATTGCCTGTGTAATTTAATCTGCAAAATTGGTTGCGCCTATTTAACCATTAGGGATGGCCTATTTCATTAAAGAGGAGCCGTTGGGTTCATAACTCTCAGAAACAGTCTGGTGTTCTCACTCATGGTGCTCACATTAACATCAAAGATTAAATGAAGACACTTCAGGTAGGTTTGTGCATGAGTGCACATTTCCACACTTTATAAGTCCACAGCTATTCTAATTTTTGAAAGGCCTGGGTCAAACAGCATAAGTTTGGGTTAAAAAGGTTAAGTTTGCAGGGCTCCAATGACACGCTACCTCCTCAGAACAAAATGGAGCAGAGTATTATTTTTATTTATTTATCCATTTTGGCCATCCGAGGGAAAAAGTGCTTAGAAACTGTTTCCTTTTAGGGAGAATGTGACCAACAGTGCGGTCTGTCCTGTGACAACAAGGACCACGGTTCGGCCATTTCAAGGACTGCCACTAGGGGTACCCTCAGTGGTCCGACCGGTCAGTCCGCAGACTGATGGTAGTTTTATTCAATTTACTGTTATGGTTGTATGTTGCGAAACAATCCAAATCAACAGTTTAAGACATTTTGCCCAATTAGTATTTGCATTTAGTATTTATTATATATATATTTTTTTTTTCAATAAAGCCAGTGTATTACTCATACACATCTTGGTATTTGTTAACCATTTAAGCTCCAAACTAACAAAATTGTTAAATTATACCAGTGTGTTGTGGAGAGCATACTAACTTTTATTGTAAAACATATTTATGAAAAACACTATTTTTGGCCTGTGTCTATAGACCATTGAACAGACTATTACAAGGACCAACCACTAAAGCATTTTCATTGGTCTAATCACCTAATGCTGGTCTCAATAGTGGTCACTGTGGTCACAGAGCAGGTCTTAATGCTGGTCGCTGTGGTCTTATTGGTGGTAGCTATGGCTGAAAAGAGGCATGCTATCTCTCTGAGCAACACTGGGACACGCATGCATGTGATTAAAACCAACAGGTTTAACTATTAGGTACTAACTAACTAATGCAGTCAGGTGGGAGTAAGTAAGTAAGACTATCTCTGAGACCACAGTCACCACCTTTGAGAACAGCATTAGGTGCTCAGTGCTCAGACTGATGAAAGCGTCTTAGTGGTTGGTCCTTGTAATAGTCTGTCCAATGGTCTCTATAAACACAGGCCAAAAGTAGCCCATTAGATGCCCAGATTTTTGGAAACAAAAAATAATATATCTTACAATAAAAAACTTGCCAGTATCATTTAGCAATTTTGCCAGCTTGGAAGTTAAAGGGTTAACTAATACCAAGATGATTAACGTACATAACACTGGCCTCAAAGCCCTCTGTTATAACCATATGAGCTATGCAGTCATGTAGAGAGAAAATCAACTGAGAGTATAAGTTTTATTTAAACACAAAATAGAAAAAACTACAAATAAACAAATAAATAAATACTACTTGGACAAAATGTCTTTAATTGTTGATTTGGATTGTTACTCAACGTATAACCATAACGGAAAATTTAATACAATCCGCCTCTAAAATAACTTGAAATAAGCATCTTGTAACAAGAACCCGTAGTTTACATGCAAATCGTTGAGCGAGACCAGACACAAACCAGGGACCAAGCCTGCGACCACTGGAGGGACTAGTCGGACCAGTGAGTGGACCGGTTGGACCAGTGCTTAGAACGGTGAGACCAGTGCTTAGACCACTGAGAGGTCCTTTTGTCACAGGACAGACCTCACTTTTGGTCACAACCCTCTCTCCAACAAAGCGAGTTACCCATGCACTGTAAGCATATTTAGCTCTTAGTAGGGCTGCATGATATCAGGAAACGTGCCATTATTAGCCGGATGAATGGGTAATGCAATGGACCTGCGATATATAAAGTTTGGTAGCATTTAAATAATGTCAAAAAGAAACTCTAACTTCCATTATTTTAGCTTACAGCACACTTTTCTAGTTTGGTATAAAAATACATTTTTTGCACCCCTTACTTAAAGATTCTTTTGTTATCTAGTCTTGGTTCACATTTTGTTTAAATAAAGGTGTGTAACATCACCTCATACTAGTAATTTTAAGATATTTGCTTTAAACACACCTTGACTCCATCAGCACAGTAATCTGCAGGGTCAGAAAACATGATGATCGCCTTCGCACCAGCTAGCATGGCATTTTTCACCTGTTGGAGAAACAGTAAACATGCTCACACTTGATGAAATGACCTTTTACTAATGGGCCTTAAATGTCCAAATTCTTACCTTATTGCCTCTGAATATTTTACCATATCTAACAATTACAATCTTTCCGGTAACATTTATTCCCATTTGTCTCTCCAACTGGAAAAAGTCTTCTGTACGCCCATAATTCACATAAACCAAGTCCCCCTGGAGAAATAACAGTAAATTATGAATGACCCTGTGGGGGTTGATAAAATATACATTCAAGTTGTTTGTGAATTGTTTACCTCAGGTTGTCCTTTAGCAGAAAATGCACTGTATGGAGGTACAATGTCTGGAATATTTTCATAACCTTCTGGGACAGGCTCAGCCAAAGAAGTATTAAAAATCTACAAAAAATACAGTTTGGCCATATTAAATATTTACAGTATGAATACAAAAATGGCTGTAGGTTCAAATGTGAAGTCTGGTTCAAGAGTGCATTGTGTAAAATGGATAATTAATATTTATACAAATTCATATAAATGTCTATGTTGTTTGAGTTTATGTTAGAAATATACTTGGAGAAAATATGGAATATACATGGAACACATCAGTCATGATGCTTCCCATAGAATAATTTCACAAAATAACAGTCCATCTGACCTAGTAACAACCTGTACTGTTTTAGATAATTTGATAATCCATATAAAGTAAAAAATACTGCTTACGGATCCTAGCCGTCATGCCAGCACAGTTATTCTCTGATATACAATAATATGTTTATTTCACTACATTGCTATAAAGGGACCCTTCACCATGATGACCTAAAGGTTTTGTGCTAAAAAAAAAAACCTAAAAGAATGTTGTTAAAGGTAGACCATAAACAAAGACTCTAATTTGGCAAAGGAAAAAACAAGACTACCTCATTTCCCAGTGAATCCACAATCGAGATGTAATTTGGATGGGATTTGTTGGGATAAGACAACAGGACATCATAGTGCACTAGTTCCACAGAGTCCAGCCCAAAGTCTTGCCACTCTTTTCTTATCTGCTCTGCATATTTTAGGTTCTGCTCTGTGCCAGCCAAGTGGGGGAACTGTGTAAATTTCCTAGAAAGAGCATCAGTGGTTAGTGATAAGGACATTTTGCAACTTTTCTAACATTTGCTTCTTGTTGAAGAACACAATGATAAAACAAGATAAACTGTCATTTTGAATCTTTCAACGTCTATCCCGCCTGTCCTTCTAGTGAAGGATTCTGTTTTTAATATCATATGTTTCTTGGAAGACTTCATGTAGCTCATGTTTACCTGAGATGCTGTCTTATCTTCTCTGCGTTTATTTCATCTAGAAACTCCCTCAGGTGCTGCCTGGAGTCTTTCTGGTCTTCAGTGTGTGGTTGTGTAGGCTTTGCAAACCAGCCTTAAAAATAAATAAATAAAGACTTTCAGCCATTTTAACAATAGTGTCACCACTGTTAAGTTGAGTTTTAAGTAATTATAACGCAATATTGAGTCTTAAAGTCACTGTAACTGTTTTTCTTTTTCTTTTCCACTGTGTGCTTATATGTAAAAGGTGAGTGTAGAAATCTGGTGTGAAAGCGCTAAGAGCATATAGATGTGAAATGTATAAGAGAAGTGATAGTAAAGGCGATAGTGATACACTGACACATTCATGGTTGTAACATTTAAATAAGCAGTGTTGGGTAAAGTTACGTGCGTAACCCTTAGATTAAACGCTTTGTGTTACTAAAATCTCTGTTTTTGGCCTATAGGCTTCAGCAGCTATTACCGTTTATGATGTTTATGATGAACAGGAACACAGACTATTACATGTTGCATGCTTTTGAAGTTAAACGACAATGAAAAAGTTCGATAGAAAACTGTCACAGGCAGCAGTCCAACGCTGTGCAACAAACGGAGCTCAGCGCAAACAGACTCCAGTCAGCTGCTTTGATCAGAGAGCCTTATGAAAACAACAGGCGGCGAAATGCGAAATGAGTTTCATGCTGTAAAACTGAAATTAACGCATAAATGCGATTAGTTTGTGCAGCTTCACAAAACATACATGCCTGTCATGAGACGCTAGAGGCGCGGAGTAGCCCCCCCAGTCCCACAGGCAGGGGCGTCGGACTGGGGGGTGGGGGGTGGTAAAGGGTACCGAAGCAGGGGGGCTTAGAAGTCAGGTTTCTAAACATATACATCATGCACTAACATTTGTATAGCATTTATGTACAATTGTACTCTGCAAAACTGGTTTGGTATAAAAAAAAAAAGTAATTTTCATGCAATTTTTTTTCGAGAGGGCAATTTTCATGCCCTCTCGAATGGTACGACCCGCAGGTCAGGTGCTTCTTCCTGCAGTGAATCAGTTAAGGCTCAAAAACGAAAAGAAAAGAAGATTAAAGAGAGAAAGGCAATTGAGGGCAAGCAGTTGCTCATTCAGTTTTTTGAAAAGAAAGGTGAGCTAAATGCATCATTGAACATTGACATTGATTGTTTTAACATAAATATCTACTCAGGTAGAATAGCATACATGTATGTTCATACTCTATTTGAATAATATACCAATACTTTATAGTATCACACCCTAGTACATAACAAGCAAACAATATTTCTGGGTAATAACGGAGTGTGAAGCATGTGGCGCTGGGAGCTCAACACACTGCCACTCCAGGCAGCTGCGCAGCTTGTCAGACCTGCTTTACAGTATATTTGATTTAGTCCAGGTTTTGACCTATTAGACCATTTGTCATCTCAGTAAGTAGTAGTACTTTTGACAATAAAACAAAAATATATTAAGAGTGTGGCTTATTTTGTTTACATTTTAAGTGTTTTTAATAATAAAAATGCAAAACCCCACCCATTGGTATCACTATTGTATTTGGTACAGGGGCCCAGCAAGATGGTTTGTACCCAGGGCCCAAAATTTGGTGATACGCCGCTGCCCACAGGTGTCTCATACAGCTGATGGAGGGTAGATCCATGTTGTTGATGAAACCAGTTTCTCTTAAACTGATTCGAAAAAGTCACGAGACAATGGATTAGGCTCCTTGAATCACAAAACTAAGTCCTTAAACGTTACTCCCAAAAAAGTGTTTGTTACCCTCAACAATGTAAATAAGTTAAAAGAATTGTAACTTAAAATCATGTCGGTATGTTTTTTTTTTTTTTTTTGTCACGTAACCTACCTATGATGAAGCCCAGAAAGAAAAGTGCCATAACAGCCATGGTCCAACAGATCCATCGTAATAATCGGCTCTCCTTCCCCATTTCAAGGCCTTCCTACAGCCTTTAAGCGCGCTCAAGTGACTGCACAGTGTCAGCTCTGTGAGATAGGGAGTAATTTGTTTACGTAGTGCTCAGTGGGAGCACAAAGGAAGATAGAAAGGGGGAGGGAACCACAAACTGGGGCTAGTAATGAGTGCAGGCAAGTGACGAGTGTTATCAGTGGACAGTACAAAGGTGGTCATTATGGCCTTGCACAGTCAGTCGAATGGTGACTGTCTTGGGCACCTTGGCTGCAGCAGTGCTGAGTTAGTGTTTCTCAAACCAAAGCCAAGATTAGTAGTCTGACCAAGAAATTGCATTAAGACATGATTTACAAAAATGGAGTTCAAACGTGGCACATGATAGAGTTCATAGTTTTAGTGAAAATACAACAGCTGTTATGTTTCTCACCTGTGCTTGTTTAAAGTGGCTCTGCATAGACTTTTATAATGCATGTCCTCATTTGGCCACATTCAGTTTTGTCATATTTTTGACTTAATCAGTATTCTCATTCTCAAAGTAAATCTACAATCACTTAATTATTCCCATAATTATCTGTCAACACATTTTTTTTATCTTAAAACAAGCATTCAAAAACAACTAATATGAACAAAATAAGTGTGTTTGAGAAGGAAGCCCAAGGCATATTGTAAACTTGTTCCATATTTACTACTACTACATTACTAAAAGAACATGCCTAAGGACTCGTAGGCCTAAGGTGTGGCCATGCGTGACCCCTTGTGGGACTGTGAACAGCTGTGTAGGCTCAAGCTATAGTTTCATGCTGTGGGAGCTCTCCACCCTCAGGAATGTAGGGAGGACACACTCCACTGCCAAGAAAAACTACAAAGCCTTCACACTAAGAAGTGTGCTGTAAAAAACTACAAAGCCGTAACACAAAGAAGTGTTCTGAAGATGAGGCAGCATCATCAGCACACTTCTTTATGGGAAGCTACACCGGTGGCTTTAAGATGGTCTCTATCTATCACAAGTTTTGTTGGTCTGGGAGAAAAAAGATCATGCACAGTCACCAAAATATGCAGGCTCGAGTTGTCAAATTGACACTTTCAAATTGTTTCCCCTACAGTCTGGAGATAGCTTGGGTTGATGCTTTGTTGCAACAGGAAGTGTGTGGGGTTGGTCTTTTGGGGAAAGTTAGGCCAGTGTAAATATATTGAGATGCAAATTAAATTGATCAAGATGCTCATCATGATTTTTATTGCACAAGTAGACATGATTGTGTTTATTTTAATGGTATTAATAGGGAACTGTCTCAACATAATGAACTAGTGGTGAACTGTAACTTTCTACACTAACACTTATTTACTAGCGCCCTCTAGTGTCAAAACTCGAGCACTGTCACTGTTGGTGGAACGGCTTTGTAGTTTTTTTTGGCAGTAAGCCACGACCAGTTTTAAAAAGCGAGATGCGGAGATGTTTCGGCTCTTCGACACTCCGGGGTGGTGGGGATGAGAAGAAGTAGGATGCTCGCCGAGGGGACAGGAGTGGCTTAAACGAAACGGGGCAGGACGGACGAGCTGCCCAAGACCGTGCAGAGGTCCTAGGACGCTCTGGGCTCTGGGCCGGACACAGACAGTGAAGCGAGGAGGTGCTGCCGCACAGGGGCTTCAGTGAAAAATTAAAATAACAAAAGAAAAAAAAGCCGGTCAGCTGCTCAGTATTTGTAGGCATCATGGTGGTGTCGGTGCGGAGCTGGTTCGCCAACGAAGGAGGAAAACACTTGGTCCTGGTGGGAAAACTTTTTGTCGTTATTGTCATGCGTCTTTTGGAAACGTTGGTTTAAGACAATGAGTTGCATTTCCGTTTCCTTTTTTAAAGACCTACTGATTAAAAGATTTAGGTACATAGATGTCTCTTAAGCAAATTTAATGTAGCCTAATTAGGCTAGAGGTTTAAGTCAACAAGTAGCCTAGCACTTATAGCATCCACAATTACCATGCTTGAACGATATTAACAAGTAAAAAAGAATTAACTTAGCCTATGTTTAGATGCTGTGGTTGGGAGCCAACACCTGGCTGTTTGTGAAGACCTTCCTGCTTTATTCCACTGGACCCCAGTATTACTACCTCTACAAGATGCTTGGGGTAAGACATGGTACAGTATTTTACAAAGTATTACGAAGGTTTAAGCTTCATATGGTCAAGCTGCTTTAGAAAGTCCAGGAATACTATCAATAGCAAGCGTTGTAATGGCTAACAGAAGTGTCCAAAACGTGTGTCATCTGACACATGCAGGTAAAAAAAAAATAAAAGTCTAACTCATACACAGACTTTGGTTATTGTAATTCTTCAGTAAGTGTGTCCTAGACTAAGGTGTCATTTCTATACATTTCCTCAAGATTGAGTATTTTTTTTCTGTTTGGGTTAACGCCCTTAATGCACTTTGGTACATTATTGCCCTTTGCTGATGAGACACAAAAATCCAGACACGAGAATAAAATTTATTGTTTAAAATAAAATTTAAAAAAAAGACTGTAATTAGGGGAAGATTTTTTAAATACAGTTTCATCTATTGTTAGCTCTTTTTAAAACAGTGTAAACCATGTGTAATATTCACATGAACACCAAATGGAAAAGTGCAGTAAAACCTAAGTGTTGATAATACAAGATGAAGGCGCAGGAGCATGTGTGAGCTATTCATGTTCTGTACAGTGGGAGGCACAGGGGGAGAGGGGCAAGTGTGGGCACGCTACTAGATTTGACAGCATGCCTTGCCACAGGGTGCAAGTGTGTGTGCGAGTGTGTGTGTGTCTGTGTGTGTGTGTGTGTGTGTGTGTGTGTGTGTGTGTGTGTGTGTGTGTGTGTGTGTGTGTGTGTGTGTGTGTGTCTGTGTGTGTGTGTGTGTAGGCTGCATTAATGTAGACTTCAGGGGAATTTACATTTGACTTCAAAAACCACCTTATCTGTCTCACCTGTTTGGGTATTTGTGTGGATGTACTGTACCTTGAAGGGGGGATAAGCACGGAGAAGGTTACCAGATCTCCTGCTTGTGGTTTTGCCATCAGCTGCATTTCCTTGTTGAGTCATGGGGAAGTGTGTAGGAAGTTATTAAAGGATAGGGTGCTCACTCTTTGTACATGCTACTGTTGGCATTGACCTGCTAAACACGGATTTTAACCAATGACCTAAGACTATTTTGGCACTCTGTAACAAGCATGATCCAAAACTGGAAATAATTGGAAGAGAGGACACCTGCAGAGCACACCGAGACGGAGAAGGGAAGGGGTTTAAATGTGCAAGTATGCCAAGTTCAGTCCAATATCCGACATAAAACCACACTTTGAACAATGGGCTGCAGCTGTAGTGCCTAACCCATACTTGTAGAAAAACAGTGTGCAATTGCTTTCTGTGAAGAAAGTCAAACCGTAACTCATTAATGCCCTCCAGACTTATTAATTGTCTTGTTTAATGGCTACTTTTTTATTGTGTGTGTGTTTTTCTTCTCAGCTAGGACTATGCATCAGTCGTGCCTCTGCTTCGGTGCTAAACCTAAACTGTAGCCTGGTTCTGCTGCCCATGTGTCGCTCCCTGCTCACATTTATCCGAGGAACACACAAGGTAGGAAAGATGCTAGACATGGTAATTGTGATTCACAGTAGAGGAAGAAAATTAGATTAGATAAATCATTTATGGTAGACAATGGACAAAGTCTACATATGTGTCTAGATTGTGGAAAATATGGAAGTGATCAAGTGCTAAGTGTTTAGCTTTTTTGCTATCTATATAACTGTATAGGTACTCATGTCATATTTCACCATGTAAAATAACCCTGTCCCACTCACTTAGGTGTCCAGCAGAAAGACACGTAGACTGCTAGACAAGAGCAAGACCTTTCATGTGACATGTGGAGTTGCCATCTGCATCTTCTCAGGTAAAGCCTGTCACTGAATCTGCTTGTATCATCACTAAGTGTGTTCATCTTGAGGTTGGCTCAGCATTCCTGGGGTTACCAGCTGTGATATCTTTCCGGCTGCTGAGGTCTTGTTGTGCATTTGTGCATCCGTGAGCCTCTTCATGAGATTGTGGGCACTTCCAGCAGCTGTCTGTCTGTAGTGCTCTAAGGCTGTTTCCTCTTATTCATCTGTATTGGGAGTGGAGAGTATTTTGCTCTATCGATTTTTTTTTTTTCTTTTCTGTGTTTTTATAACAATATTATATCCTCTCTGTTTGACCGGAGGATGCACAAGACCCATTCATATTAATGCAATAAAACGATTTGCATCGCTTAGATCTGACACTAAAAGTGTTATCACTAGTGTTTCTAAAATAAAATATTGTTGAATAGGCTTAAACAATATCTTAAAACCAAGAAGAGGCAGAATGAACAGTGGGAAAGATGAGGGAAAGGCAGGAGACAGAGGCAGTTAGAAAGGATGCATGTGAGGAAAAAGACCCCAGTGTCTCATGATTATTATGCCTTCTAATTCCATCAGCTGTCAGACGGCTGAATGCTTAGCCTATGATGTCAGGGAGGAGTGTTTGTGCGTGTTTCACTGAGTGAGTCTGTTTTGCTGACTGTGTACTGAATGGACAAAGAAAGCCTTGAGTGTCTGCAAGTAGATAGTGCTTTGTCTCAGTCACTGTTGTCTAATCATCTTCTTTTGCAGTTTTACATGTTTCTGCTCACCTTGTGAATCTTGTCAACTTCAGTGCTAGCTATTCAGATGACTTCCCTGCACTGAATTTGGCTCGCTATCAAGGAGAGGTAGGACAAAAACACTTAATTACACTAACCTCTACACTGGCAGTCCTGAAATCACGTAGAAGTTTAAGAAAGTACAAGTTATTAACAGCATACAGGGACAATGAACCCATGTAAACAATCAAATTCTTTTTTGCTTACAGTTTTCTACAAAAGGAGTAACTTTTGTCACAAATAAATCTTTCAGAAGCTATTATGCATCTTAAACCCGTTTAATACATTTCCTTTTTTGTCTGTTTTCCAAGGACCCAAAGCTGATCATTCTAACTACTAGTGAGTGCTTTTCATAATATTTTATAGAACAGAGTAAAAAAGCCAAAGTATTTAAGGCAAAATAATGCATCGTTTGTGTTGTTAAAATAGTTTTTTGTGGCTTATTAATTGTTTCTGAATAGTTCCAGGGGTCACTGGGATGCTGTTGATTCTGATTCTCTTTTTGATGTTCACGTCATCTTCCTACTGCATACGGTAAGTCTTAATCATGGTTGTGTTTTAAACTTTTTATGTATGTGTAGACAATCTAGCCTCCTGATCTGTCTTTGTTTATGTCTGTGCACCTCGTTTGTGACTCACCGGTGTGTGTGTGTGTGTGTTAGAGAAATGGTAGAAATAGGTCTGTCGAAATGAAAATCCCCTCTGAGTGTTCCCCTCTCAGCTCTGTCATTACACGGGTCATAGCAGGTCACCTGCTGTGCATGAGTGTGTTAACTCTTGCAGCTTTGGAGTGTCTGTGTTTGCCATTGCTTTCTTAAACAGCACATTCGGTCCCTCCATCAAGGTTTTTTTAACAAGAGTTTATGGTGGCTGGAGAGCTATGCTCTTCTGTAACATCATCAACACATCATCATGTGATGTGTGAGAGTGTAATACTGTGTAACATGTTTACATACGATCGAAGTCTGGAGAAAAACTAATTGTAGACTAGTAATAGCCTTGTAAAATTTGTTCTTTCAGACATTTTATAAATATCTATAAAGAAATAATGGGTGCTTGGGCTTGAGAGAAGAAAATGTAGGTGAATTCTCTCTTTTGTGTTTGTGTAAACAAAAGACAGACCTTCTTCCTTTAAACAATTACATGTGAATGACTGGTGTGTTTATGGGGCGTCGTTGAGTGTGATGACCTCTTAAATGCTGACCTCTAATGTGCTGCTTGCGCAGGCTTTGAGCTGGGAGTCTGTGAGTCTGCTGCTGAACAAACTAGGAACTTGCTTTCTTCTTTTGTTGTCTGCTCAGTATTGCACTGCCTTCCTGAATGTTGTTGCTTTTCATTTTACTTTTTCTGCATGCTTACATCTAACTACTACTATATTTAAAAATATACATTTTTGTTTTAGGGCGTCCAACTATGAGATCTTCTGGTACACACACAACCTTTTTGTAGTCTTCTACATAATCCTGATGATGCACATGGTTGGGTAGGTATATGGTGTTAGTTCAATCATGACAGTTAAATTAATGGTTTTACATGCATATGTGCCTGAATCATCTTTTCTTCCACTTTCTGGTTGTACCTCTTATTGAGTTTGTAATGGTAAGAGACATGGGTTTTGGGCACATAAACATACTAGTTATCAGCAGCTTTTACCATGTTTACACACCATTATCTTATTTCAACATCCATTTGAATTTGTAACATCTATTTTTGGTGGTTATAGGACACACAAGGATTAAAGACAATAATAGAGTAGGATTATGTTTATTTATATATACAGTTATGCTCATATGTTTACATACCCTCACAGACCATTTTTCAGAGAAGCGTTTCTTTTTATATCAATTTCCTGTTTTATTCAGTTCAATTACCTTTTCTCGCAGATCCTTTGACAATTCTTTTGCTTTTCCATGACTCACTCAGAATACAGAAATGTCAGTGTAGCCCTGGATGACAGATGCAATGGTCTGTCAGAAACTCACTGATCTTTTATACACACACACTAATTACAAGCAACAGATCACAGGTGAGGAAGGTTACCTTTAGTAACCATTTAAACCCATTTGTGTTGACTTGTGTATGTTATCAGGGCAAAATCACCAAGGTATGTAAACATGTTTGTGAAGGTTCTCAGTCATACAGGTTATGTAAACTTTTGATCAGGGGCATTTGGATTGTTTCTGTTGTCATTATGATTTAAAAAAAGTAAACAAAAAAAGTGTTTGACAATAAATGGCTTCACCCAACCACTAAATATGAGTTTTTTTTCTCTGAAAAATGGCCAAAAATCACAATTTCTGCCAAGGTTTGTAAACATTTGAGCACAACTGTAAATGCTAAATTTATAGTGAAAATTTAGTTTTTCTTACGACTGTAATTTGTAATAAAACAAATGCTAATTTTTATATTCATTCAGTAAATCGTTTCCTTCTTACCCAGTGGAGCATTGAAGTATCAGACCAACACAGAAGCACATCCTCCTGGTTGCCTCAAAGCAAACCAGAGCAGTGCAGAGCACCAAAGTGAGGAGGTAGAGCGGAATGAGGATGAAGAGCTGCGATGCAGAGAGCAGGCTCAGTTCCATCATCACTACCCCCAGGTTTGTGTGTGAATGAGAAGTTGGATGTTTATAATAATACCCCTGAGTGTATGTTGTTGTGTGTAGTTTGTGCCGACTCAAGTGTGTGTCAGGCGTAAGTAAAGTGAGCGTGTGCTTGGTACACAGGAGTTTTGAGGGAGTTGGCTCACTTTATTAGAGGTATATTGCTGTTGGAGAGGGGCAGGCATCCTCTTTGTAGACAAAAGTCTTTGTTTGTGTGTGCGTTTCCTCTTGTGTGTGTGATTATGTGTTTGTGCATGGTCGTTAAGCAACAAGCTGGTCCCATAAAATCCCCTCTTAAACCTGATCGTGCAGTAATGGCTTTAGTAAAGCTGTAAGCAATTAGTGTGAACAAGTAAGTGCCAACAGAAAAAATTAAAATGAAAAAAAAACTCAGAATCCTCACAGAAAATGTGTTTCTTTTTTTAAAGGACATTGTTGTAAAAAGTAAGTTTGTTACGCTGAATCGTTTTGTGTGTGTGTTAGACATGGCTTTGGGTGTCTGCTCCTCTTTGTCTCTACTGCGCTGAGCGTGTCTACCGCTACATCCGAAGCAGTGACCCTGTTACCATCGTGACAGTTATCAGGCATCCCTGTAATGTCATGGAACTCCGTATGCTGAAGAAAAATTTTAAACCCCGACCTGGACAGGTGAGAGAACTTTATCCCTTTAAGCATATGTTTCCCAAGCAGACAGATCTGTATTAAATGTTATAAGAACTAAATATTCCTCTGCGGTGTTCATTGTTTATGGAAAACGTCAGTAATCCAGAGATTAGAAGACATTTGAGGATCCTCCAAATGCCCCCCTCTTTAATCCTCTGTTTTTTTTGTCCTTGTCATCCTGCCTTGTCTTTGTAGTATATTCTTCTCAACTGTCCAGGTGTCTCTTCATTTGAGAACCATCCCTTCACACTAACAACAGTAAGAGGTTTATGTAGCTCACTTTTCCCGAACACATTCTTTAGTCATGACACAGTGCAAAAGCACACACACGTTCAATACCTCATTGTCTTTTATTGTCATAAACCTTCTCCCCTCTGGCAATGAACATTTCTCATTTCACCATCTTGCCTCCTCATCTGCTTGCTTGCACTTTACTGACAGCTGGCTATTCCTTTGTTTTTTACATTTGTTCCCTTTAATAATTCTGGAGCGAGAAATGAACAGTACTCAAATATGTACTGATATATTCATGTGATCTCACATCGATACAAAGACGAACAATGTGCATGCCTTGGCCTGGTGTGTTATGGCGCTTTGTGCATGGACAATCACACTGTCAGAGAGCAGACAGACCCCTGAGGCTAGTATTGCAGCCTGCCAACAGGAAGGCTAGTTATATGGGGATGTATGTGTGCATGTGCATTGTTAAAATTTAGACTCTAGTCCTGTGGTGTAGGCCTTTGTCTGCTGGCTTGTGTGAATTAATCTTTTTTTTTTTTACTTTTATCAATTTGAATTTAGTTTAGAGTATATCTGAATCTCTCTAATAATTTGTGACTCTTACCTCTTACTTTACAGTGTCCAAATGAGAACAAGGAAACTTTTGGCATCCATCTGAGGGTTGTGGGGGATTGGACTGGTGGGTTCCTTCCCTCACAGATACAAGACACACACACACACATACATGGTTGGACAGTACACACAGTGATAAAAGGAGTAAAAAACATTCTGTCCCCTATTGAAGTTGACAGGAAGTGGTTTTGCTGCATTCGCTCATGTGAGGAAAATGCTGTTCCATAAAAACAACATACATTCTCCTTCCTGTGCCTGTGAAGTGCAGTGCCTTGACAGTCTAGTCTGTTCTTGGTGTTAATTGTATAAATAAAGTGGCTGACTGTTCATGCTATTATGATAGATTACATAGATTTTGTGATGCTTTCTTGTTCATTTTTGCTGCCTATGCAACTCGATTATCTTTGTTGGTTTACGTCAAATCAAATCACTCTGCGTCTGCATCAGAGGGAACTGGAAAAATGCTAGTCTAGAGATTCCTACGTTTGACTGCATAAAGATTGAGAAGCTCACAGCTGCAGGAAATTGGCCTTTAGGAGTCTGTGACAAAAGCAGACCTTTTCCACCCATGTGCTACTGTATCATATTCACACAGATGTTTTCAGAAAACAGGAAGGGAAGTTTATTTGTTTTGGCACCAATTCTGCAGATATCCAGGATGCTGAGAATATATACATCCATTGACATAGAAACCCTAAACACTCACTGAATGAATGAGGAACGTATATATTAATTACACTGTTCTGTTATCTGTTTTCTTCCCATCAGAGCGGTTAACTCAGCTGTTGCTTCCTCCGCCAAGGTTAGGCCTGGAGATTCTTCCCATAGTGCAACAGAGAACATATCCCAAGTGCGTATGTTTGTCTGCTTGTGAATCAGTGATGCTGCTGACATAATATCTAATGAAGGCTCAAAATCACACAGGGGTCAGAGGTTTTGCCCTTCTGACCTCGGATTCTTTTTCTTCCTGCTCTGTGTTTGAAAGAGACGTTGATGCAAATAGGCGTTGGGGGATGATGGGAAAGAAAGTTTGTTTTGTGAAAGTAAATTAAGCCAACACTGTCTGTATATAGAATCTCCCTGTTGGTTTGTGGTTTGCATTATTGCTAAATAATGATTGCATGTGTATAATCTAATGCTTTTATTGTGTATTCAGGATTTACGTGGATGGTCCATTTGGGAGTCCGTCAGAGGATGTGTTCAGCTACGATGTTGGCCTTTGTGTGGCTGGTGGAATTGGAGTCACACCCTTTGCCTGTGTGCTGCATGCTTTGCTGTAAGTCATCTGGCATCACTTAATCAATGTACCAGAAGGGATAAGTTAATGAACATATTGTATGCCTACGTTCACTAAACACATCTTGTTCCTTCCGTCTGTGCTCACAGTGACGGCTGGACTGATTTCAGATTGCAGAGATTGTACTTTGTGTGGGTCTGCAGGGAGCTTCAGTCCTTTTACTGGTTTGCTGACCTGCTGTGTGCCCTTCATCAAAAGGTCAGAATGGAAATTTCAACACTTTACTGCGCAGAAGACAATGTTGAAATAAAAAAATGGTTGGAATTTTCATTAGCGTTTTGGGCACTCATTCTGAAATCAAGACCATTCATGTCTCTTACTTTAGCTACTGTAAATATAGATGGTACATTAAAAGATGCTGTGACAAGTCTAAAAAGTGAGGTATTCTTTTGGTTTTGACCACACCTAACTGCACAAAAGCCATTTAACATAGCCCTGTCACATTTTTCCATGAGACAAGATAAAATAAAATAAAACATTCACAAACAAAAAAACATTTACAAGGGTAAGGTAGGGTGTGTTCACACTTGAAGTCCGCATTATTTAGTTTGCACCAGAACAGAAAACAATCTATTTAGTTTGGTTAGTCAACAAAAAGCCCCAGTCCAGCAAGCATTCACAGTTGGCATTTTAAACTGTGTACCAAACAAAAAAAAAACATGCATTTTTTTAATGAATACACTAGACGGTGCTGTTAGCCCAAATGCAAATAAGGCATGGTACCATTGCATTTTACCTTGTAAGTGCTTTACGTTTGCTCTCTGCTCATTTTATTTATTTTGGATTATATTATTCAGGTAAATAATTTTTGACCTGGAGGAAGCTCAGAATTACTTAATGTTTTTGTTGCCATTTTATGACACTCTGTTTGGGCTCGTCACTTGAATCGATCCATACCAGAGTGAAAATCAAAAAGGATAATGCAATCACTAATCAAGTAGTTTGTGTCATCCTGATACAACTGTGTATTTGTTACCTTAAGTGGAAAAGAACGCCCAAGCTGTTCATTCAGTTAACACTACTCTGTTACTGTTCCGTGTGTTATGTATTCACTGTGACTGATTCCATAAGGTTTCCACTAATCATTCTGTGTTTTCTTTCAGCTATGGCGGGAAAACAGGCCAGATTATTTTAACCTGAAACTATATGTTAGTCAGACAGACAAGCTGCAGGTGAGACGCACATTCAGTAGTCACTATCCATGCTCACCACCAGAGGGCAGTAGAGCCCCACACAGACGACAACCATGTAGGCCTGTTGTGTTTATAAGTGTGAAGTGGTTTGGGACTGTAAAGTGTTACAATTGCTTTTGATGGTGCTGCTTGATAGATAACTTGATGTATGACCATAGACCACAAAAGCGTCTTATTTAAACATGACATGTTTATTTATTCTCACATTGTACGTATGTAAACATGATTACAATTTTAACAGAACAGAAATAATTGAAACATTAATATTTAATATTAGAACAAGCATCTGAAAATGTATCAGTGAACGAAAGACATATTTAAATCTTTCATACTCATAGCAGTAAGACTACGTATTCATTTCTGCACTGGTCTGTGTATGGCCTCCTCGTTAGTATAGTGGTGAGTATCCCCGCCTGTCACGCGGGAGACCGGGGTTCAATTCCCCGACGGGGAGAGTAAAACTTTTTAAATTTTTTGCATTTCTGGGTTTACTCGCCTCCTTAAAACCATATGTTAGTCATAAATCCGTATCACACTGAGAAGAACAGTTTTAAGTGGATTATTGTAAGCAAAACATGTGTCTGTTGTATGTTATTGAGTCCTTATTGCTGATTTGGGAGGGTGCCAGCTGTAGCACACATCCAGCTCTGCCGATTCACTGTTCTGATCATAGACATACATAAGAAAGGCTAGATGTCTCACGGCGCAGTCTCCGACGGCATCACCGGCGGCCATCTTGAAGCAGGCAAGCTTCCTATCGGACTCCATGGTACCTGATGTAAGGTGAGTGATCTGCACGAACATAAATACTTTTATCTCGCTGAAATCTTGACGGATTTACAAAATGTTTGATTTCTTACAAACGTTAATAATGTGGCTATAATTCTGGATGCGTGAACATGTTGAAATTGCAGCTTTTCTTTTCGAAAGACGACTTAATCGTGCAGCATAGTTGTGTATCACGGCTAACGTTACTTGTGCAAGTTATCAAGGCTGAGACCACCATCGAGCTGTTCAGTTATAGTTTTACTGACACCAATAACGATTTTATGACAACCAATTTTTTTATCTATATTACAGTCATTGTGAATGTGGTTGTAGTTATTAGCTGGCTTTGAGTGAGACCTAACGTTAGTAGTTACAGTTTAGCTGCTACCCAGCAATTTTACATCAGTGGGAGAGGCAGAATTGCTCTTTCTTTTCAATATAACTTAAGTTGCACATGATTTCCAATCGGTTTGGTTTGTTAAAAACATCTTATTATTTTTATTTTTTGTAAAATGTGTTTTCTGAAGACATGCACATTAACCCTAACCCTAAGACATACACAGTACCTGGAAGTGTCACAAACCATTTTGAGTATATAGAAAAATGCCTGTATTTGTATCTGTTTGCCAAATTTATCACCACTGATACAGTCTGAACTGTATGATAATGAGATGCAACTTAATTTATATGGAAAGATCATTCAGGGGTGGCTAGTTCAGTTCTAGTTTTTTTTTTTTAAGCATAAAACATTTTTAAAGCATGTATTTAATATCTGTGTACTATACTCCATATATCTTTTTTTTTTTTTTTTTAAGGTGGCTGGAATAACAACCCTAATGCCAGCCAGTTCAAGTACATCTTCAGGAAGCTGATGGCCCGGTGTGGGGTTGTTAAACCATGCAGAGGCAATGTGACAGCACAGGATGACACAGAGTCCCTCCCAGCTGTCATTGTCACCTCTACAAGCCTGTCAGCTGTAGATATGTCCTCTGCAACAAATGAATAAATAGACTTTTGTGTAATTATTCCATATTTTGTGTAGTAATTCTATATCAGAACCCCTGATATACAATCCAAATAGTCTACAAGAAACTTCAGAGTGTTACCAAGAGGTTACCACACAGTAAGCCTTTATTATGTAGCCTATGTCTATGTTTTGGGTAACCAAAAGTCCTATGGGGAGTTTTGATAGGGCATTTTACAAAACGCATGAGCATACCTTGGCAAATCAATGGTCTAAAGTACTCATATTTCATTCTATATGGATCTGCTTTTGTACACAGCTTTACAAGACCTGGTGCTTGGACTCAGTTGTGTTTCTAAAGTCATATCAAGAGACCTAGAAGCTGAAATGTGGTCAGATGAGATGCTTGTTATCCAACAGAAAGAAAAACAATATTCTAGCCTCTATAACTCTGTGCAAGTACTTCACATAATTATTCTGATTGTTTCCTAAGAAACTACAGGGTCTCAGTTTTCTAAAGAGGTCAGGCATTTGATGGTAGGCAAAAATAGCTGGGAACAGTGATCTCTGAAGTAGGCGCAGTGCAATGTCAAGGGGAAAAGCCTAGTAAATGGCCCAATCCTCAAGAAGTTAAAATAAACATAATAATTCAAATTATTTTATTATAATATTAACATTATAAAAGTGTGTGTGTGTGTGTGTGTGTATATATATATATATATATATATATATATATATATATATATATATATATATATATATATTCATTCATTCCTTGGGCGTGTGTATATTCATTGCATCTCTATGTTCTGTTCAATGTTATTTTCATATGGAAGTCCATGGTTATAATTATTCATAAGTATGCAGTGTCATAAGTATATCTCTGACGTTTATAACAAACTAGACTGTTTAAAAATCGGTAGAAAATTTAGCAAGTTATGGTTATTTAAAAAGTACATGCACCATTAAAACACAATGTTACGAGTGAGCAAGCTGCCTGTCACAAGATGGCCGCCAGTTGCGGACGTCGACCTCCATTGGCCGACAGCGCGGACGAGACATCTAGCCTTTCTTATGTATGTCTATGGTTCTGATATACAAGCCTGTTAAAGACAGGAAGTCTGACAACAACGCTACCTTTTAAATCTCTTGTCCTGTTTCCGGCTGGCTGACTGGTTCGTTCAGAACAGACAAAGCACAAAAAAGGTCTCTTATTAAACTGGACTATCCAGTAAACCTTTGTTACAAATGGTTAAAAAACATCCCCAATGTTTCTTTCACCAAATTTCAGAGGTCTAAAAGTAAACTCAACATTTAGAATTGTTCTTTTTACACCATTGTTACAAAGATTTTCCCAAACTGCTGAGGGAAAAACATGAGGTGGGGGTGGGGTGACTTTTTAGTGTTTAAAAATGCTAATAATCTGGGGCTTTACAGAGTGAGGTAGGAGCTGGCAAGTTCTAATGATTTGTGTGCATTGCTAAGCAAATGATTGAACTGTTTTTACTCCCTGAAGAGCATGTCTGAGGAGAAGTATCAAGCTCTAACGTCAAGGCTGCAGGTTGGGCGACCCCAGTGGAAGCTGCTATTAAATGAGATTGGGCAGACCAATAAAGGGTGAGTAGTGTTAGACATTAACTAAGTGATCATAGTGTCACTGGACGGTCAGTGAGTGTGCTTGTGTTTCAGAAAGCGAGTGGGGGTGTTCTGCTGTGGACCTAAAGGCATTTCAAGGGCACTTCACAGACTGTGTAACTCAAATAAACACACTGGAACTATCTTTGAATTCAACAAGGAATCCTTCAGCTGACTGAGCTCAACGGGTTAACTTTGTTACTTGAACAGTTTTACTTAAAACTCAATGAGAAACGAACAGAGCTTGATACATATCTGTTTACACTTTACTTCTATACTTATTTGTCCTGGTCTGTGTTGCTAGTTGTCACCTAAGGTGTGTGAGTGTTTGATCTAATCACACTCAGAAAACAAAAGTCTGAGTAAAAAAGAAAGATTGTTGTTCTAGAGCACCCCTCTGAGAAAAATTTATTTCTGTGCAGGACTTTAATGTGAACTCTTTGTTCAGTCACGGGACAATAATTCTGTAATAACGTAGTAAAAATACATTTTCAGTAAATGTAACACAAAAACTTCAATGAAGTGATTTTTAAAGACACAACAGTGAAGAACTGAACTGAGCAGCTCTAATGAGACAACAGAGCTTTTACAAGTGTCCTATTACATTAATCCTGTTAAAATACTTTTAGTTTACATTTTCAGTATTTATCTGTCTTATTATATTTTATTTTAAGCGACTCTTGCATAACTTTTAGCCCAAAAATATATATTTTTTAATAATTTTGATTATTCTTAGACATGAGAATTATGTCTAAGAATTATGTCTAATTATCTCACTGACACTGTACCCTCAGCTGGACGGAAAGTGACATGCTCTACCACACAAAATACACCAAAATAACCCTACCGTTCTTTTTTCTTGCTAAACGTCTCTACTTGTAAATAAAGATGGCGCCCTGCTGGTGCAGTTGCCCTGAGAGGGATCTCCACCCTCTGCTGGCTAAACGTTATGCAGTGTGACTTGGCCTTGTCAAGTTGGTGACTAATAAGTAGTGGGAAAAACTATCAGCACCACCACTGAAGCTGAATCTTCAGCTGAACCATATTTGAAACAAAGGTTTTAATGTTTTTTAACTGTAATTTTTATAAAAATATTGAATATGAATAAAACTATTTATTAAATCATAATTTTATGTTCTGTTGGTATGTTCATTAAACCTAGGTTTTACATTTTATCTATTGCAGTATGTACAGAATGTTTTATTTAAGAAAGTAAAAAATAAGCACCAAATGCAAACCAAGATTAGTTCAAATGTCTTGCAAAGGTCTTGCTCTCTGCGTTTCAAGGTGTTTTTTATTTTCTTCTTTTTTTTTATGTACAGTTGCTACAAAATACTGCTTAAACACTGCCTGTTTATTTTTTAATAACACGTGAGGATTAAGAAAATACACTCAACTGATTGTATTCCTTTTTTTAATGTTTTATTAGTAAACTAATTTTGAATTGCAGTCTGTAACAGATAGCTACCAAAATGGTACAATACACTTTTAAAATGTAAAAGACGGGAACAAGGACATTATCTTTGTTCTGGCAATAGTTTATTCAGAATGAGGAAGTAAACAAGTGATAAAAAAACAGACCTGTTAAAAGGGAATCTATAAAACCTTTTTTAGACAGATTAGACCTTCTACGTATATAGGTAAAATGGAAAATAAGAGAATAACATCTGAAATGACTTCCAAAGAATTAAATATGGCAATAGGGAGACAAATAAGGCCCCGGGCAGCGATGGTTTCCCTACAAAATGGTACAGGGCTTTCAAGGAAGAATTAGTGCCACTTTTTTTAAGATCACATAACTGGATCCATAAAGAAGGAAAGACTACCTTGTCTTGAAAAGTGACAATTATTACCTTAATCCCTAAAGAGAACAAAGATGGAGAAACTAGTGCTACTAGTAAGTATTTTTGCTGTTACTAGTATTAAAAATAACCAGTTTTAAATTATATTAGTAGTACTAGTACCTCTAATGGGCTGTAAGAAGGTGGGACCGAGATTCTTATTGGCCAGTGTAGAAATGACAGAGGGAAGAACCACTTGTAAGGTACAATTTATGCTTCTGTCCCGCCTCCTACTCAGATTGTAGTGTCACTAGTGCCACTGATAATACTAGTGACCAATTTAGACCTCACTAGCGAACAAAACAGTATTACTAGAACAACTAGTAGACACTAGTGACCATTTTGGACCTCCCTAATTTACTAAAAATGACACACCAATTTGGCAATTAGTACTACTAGTAAGCATTTTTGTTCTTGACAAAATGACACACCACTTGTAGCACTAGTGACCCAAAAAGGATATCTATATATAAGAAAATCAAAGCTGATATCAACAATATCAGAATAAATACTCAAACGGCTTCCCAAGTACTCAGTACTCAGCTCACAGTCGCTCATAGCTGTGTTTCCACTACCTGTGTTTACAGGTCGGGTCACACGCTGACTACTCACAGGGCAAGGTTAGTTTGAACTGTGCCTTTCCTAAAGTTCAGTGAACTTCACTGTCATCTATGTATCATAAAGTCTGCTTGTCTTTGAGGGTTTGGGATTTTTTATTGGTATAGTTTGGGTGTTTAAGTCTTTTGTGGTAAATAATTTAATGGCTTGGGAATTGTGAAAAATGACTTTATGGAGAGGTGTGAGTGTTGAATGTTCTTTGATTGGCATGAATAGTCTGTGTAGTAGACATGTTTGTAACTCTGTATAGTTGTTGTCTCTAATACCAGCTGAATGCACAGTTTTGTTACATGTTACAGGTTTGTCTGATATGACGAGCCTTCCTCTGAGCTGCTCTGCAGCAGTGGCTGTCTCTCTCCATAACTGGATGCCCTCTTCCTTCTCTGATTACGTTTCCATTTTCTTCTTGTGACTACAACCAGTGCAACAATAAGTACAGCAATTACTGCACCAATGAGCCCAGCTCCCAGGAGCCACTGCCAGATCTGCTGGGCATGCTCCAGGTAGGGTGTCAAGAACTCCTGCACAAACCTCTGGCCTAAAGGCAAAAAGAATCGGTGTGAGATACTGTACAAGAAGAAAATAAACATGTCAATGATGATGTACTGACCAGGGTCTAACAGATAAGCATATTCATATCCCAGGACTTTGTTGGACACAAAATATTCTCCATTTCTATAAAGAGGCAGGAATGGAACCATGTAGTAACCATCATTGTGACCAATGGGTGCATTTGCACGTGGGTAGAGGGACCGGGGCGGTTGGTGGGTCCTTAGCCAGCGCTCATAAATACTAGAGGAAAGGAAAATGAAAAAATTAAAGAAACAGATGCTAAAATGTAATTTTTCTTATTGATGCTTGAACTGGGTGCTAGGGTGACAGGCGGTCACATGGTTTTTATCGCTTTAAGTCATCAGGGGCCTCCATTCCACCACATCTGCAATATCTCTGCCATCCATCTATCTTGCTGCCATTAACCACCACCCTGGATCCTGGACTACAGAATTCATTCATCATTTTCATTTCATCGTTTTTGTATTCAATAAACGGGAACGCCCCTAACTAACTTGTCGATCTAGACATTGGTTGTGCTTAAGCGCATCGTACATGGATCCCCAACACCCAGAAGCAGCTGTTGGTACTTGATAGTCGCTACAGTTTCTGTTTGCTTTGTCTTTGTATTATTAGAGGCCAAAAGTATATTTGTGTGTCTTACCTGTCAATGAAAGTATGGTGCAGCAGAAATATTGGGTCATTGGCTGACCCCTGCACTGAAGACATGGACCCGTTCATAAAGACATGAAGGGAGTTGTGCATTGTACTCTGGCCTGGCACTGCCATGCCTGATGATGGACTGGCAAAACCTGTAAAATTAAGTTTTTATGTACTGAAACAAATAAGAATATTTCCCTGTTTTCAGCTAACCTCTGCACTCTTACCCTCCAGGACGTTTCTAAAACTCATATTGGCGAATCGGTCCATGGATCCTGTCTCATATTGGGGTAGGTTCACTGTGAAGTCCACCTCAGCTGTTGTGGGAAGTCGTGGCACACGGTTTAGATCATGATTGCCTGGATTACGCAACAGGGGACCCTCCCCGGTGGCGTTACAAAGCACCTCCCGACTGTTATATTCCTCTGGCTGGGTGCAAATCACCTACACACAGAAGCACAATACACACATCAGTCACATGCAACACATCATTTTATATTTTATTAATAGTAATAGTAAATGTAATTGTAGTAATTGATTATTATTATTGGCAAATCTTATTCTGTTTTTTTCTCTTTAATCATGGATCAAACAGACATATAAAGGAAACACTGAGAATAATATGTATTTCTTTCTTACTTTCCATGAAGAAAAGACAGAAGCAGGACTGATAAGGTTCGGATTTAGTGAATTTCTTCCTCCCATCAGAGCATCAGTGCACACCTCGCAGGTTTGGGCATTTCTCCAGTCCCAGTATGGTATGGTAAAGTTAAAATCTCCTGTCAGCTTCCTTATCTCATTCTCCCAGTGAAGCAGGAATACTCTGTGCCAGGGCAGAAAGGCTGCAGATTCATGAGCAAAGTCGATATCTCTCCAGACATTTCCTGGTCCTCCCAGAAATGTGTCCCTGGACACATAATAGTGCATCCAGACAAACAGGTCGTAAGTATTGATGTCTGAAAACATGGGGTTTTCACCATTTTCACCCATCTCTGCTCTTGTTGCTGTTGAGATGACATAGTCACGGTTGATTGTGTTTTTTGCCAAATTCAGATATGAAATTAGCTTCTGTTGCTCAGCAGTTGAAAGAGTTATGATGCTCCTGCGAACTGATTCACGGTACTCAGCACAGTTTCCCCCCCAGTAGCCAAACTTGCATTCTCCACAGTTAAATCCTCCATAGTTTCCAGCACAGCGACAAGTTCTGTTAAAGAAAGCTAAAGGCCAGCGTTCTCGATCATCAATACCTCTATGAGGGTATTGTGGCCCATGGGGTTCATCTGAGACCTCCACCTCAGTGCAGAAGCCTCTACCCGACAGGGCACCACATGCTGAGCCATCACCATCCCACACGGGGCAGCACTCTTTGGTCCGTAGTCCCACGGAGTTAGCACAGGGTCGAGGGAACTGGGATACACAACAACCCAGGAGCTGCAGCAGAAGCACAGTCTGACACAGGCTCCTCATGATGAGCAGTCAGGCAAAAAAATGTCAAATACAGAAAAATCACCACCACCAAGCTTAATTTTTGAAGCCTTTCAAAAATTGTTCCCCTACTAAGCTACACTATCACCTAACACTCCTCCAGGCCTCTGTCCATGCTCTCCTTGCACCCAGCCAGAAAGTGTCTTGTTCTCTGCCTACTCATTGAGCTGTTTTAGGGGCGGCCCTTTGTGTGAAGTGTGGGATCTCACACACACAATCACATGTTTAGGATAATATTTCTGATTCCTTCTTCTTGAGACCAGCTGACTTTCACTCAGCTGTAACCTCAGGCAGGATCTACATGCTTCCATGTGCACTCAACCCCTCCATTGAGCAAAGCATGGTTTGGAATTTGTGTGTGAAGAATTTAACTTTAGATAAGTAAATAATCAAGTATGACAAATTCCCAAAAATATATTTAAGTATAATATCAGGGTGTTTTGATTGTGGCTATGCTTTATAGAAACTCTCTTGAATATAATTGAATAATATGCCTCTATTAAATGACTAATATGTACTGTACTTAAACTGGAAAATGAACAAAGGGTCTAGTTTTTGTATACAAGCATAGCCTACAGTGGCCAAACATCACATTATCTACTGTTGCAGTGGAAAAGCCTGGATTCACTGTATATTACTCAGTCCATTATTACATTTATAATAATAGTGTAAGTTTGGTTAAGCGGTTAGCCTTTATACTTAGTAAGTGGATTGCAATATTACATTAAACTAAACTTATATTAAGTTACAAAATGCTGTGGTAATTAATCAGCGGCCACAATACGCCTTTCACAGTGTCGCCTCAACCACATGGTAGAGCATGACGATCATCCCCCAAAGAATGTCGAGAGTATGGGAGGGAGGGAGACCTTCTCTTCCCCAGGTTGTGCAAACTCGTACAGTCGGGCTCCGAGCAGAAGGTCATCTGCTTAAGACTTGATATCACAAGCCAGTCACATGCTGCCACAGCCAGGCACGGGATACAGCTTATCCCGGAGCAGGAACGCAATGGAGCGAACAGGAATGACCATCACAGGATGAGGCTGTCCGCAGGCTCCTCTGGTAGACACACCGCGAGAGAAATATGTGTGTGTGTGTGTGTGTGTGTGTGTGTGTGTGTGTGTGTGTGTGTGTGTGTGTGTGTGTGTGTGTGTGTGTGTGTGTGTGTATACAACATTTCTTTGAACTTTCTCAGAAATGTAACCGTTCATTAAAAAAATCAATAAAAATCCGCATAGTTTAAAAAGCACGTGACCTGTCCAAAGATTAGCCTACTTGATAGCGCCTCTTTCTGATGGTAACCTCTTCGCCCACATCAAACACAAGAGGGCAGTGTAAGCCATTTGTTTTACCAAAATCATGCCTAGCGTGAGTGTGTAATGTAGTAACTTTTAGTTTAAAAATGTAAGACGCATAGTTTTAGTGTCACACGTCTTGGTTTTGATTGTTAGCCAGCCTACACGTTTAGTGACTTTTAACATTTAGTTTATGAAGAAAAAGCAAAGGCTTTTTGGTTTTCAAGGTGAATACGTTTTGTCTCTTATTCCAAGATACATTTTAAATTCTGAGATTAATTTATACGTAAGCTGAGCTGTATCTGTGGCTATGACAAGTCAAATAATAAACTAGCCTACACATATTTGTGGAGAATATTTAGACTGGGTGGCAGACAACTTTAAATGTTCTCATTCATTCCAATCCCAAAGGCTGTAGGATGAAGAGGGAAATCATGAAACAATTCTTTAATGATTTATGGAGGTTGTCACAGTCCATCATCTCGAAAAAAAGCTTTTGGTGTTTTTTAAGGTAAAAAATGTAAATATTCCTCTCTTCGATTTACTTCGAGATATAGGCTAATAAAATATTACCACTCAGCATTTATCTGCTAGCTTATCTACAACAGGTGCTTTCACCTGTGCCTAGCTGTTTTAGCTGTTAGCAATTAGCCCTTGATGGGGATGTTATTCACATTCTCTGATAAAAACCTACTGGATATGATTTTACTAAATGTTTAAAATCTATCTGATGCTGTGGACTGGCTAGCCTACAAGTTCATTTACGTTACACTTGATATTTTAATGAGGTAGCCTTTGTCAATAGTTTAACATTTCTAAACAATATTTACTCTGTTGTAGGACTTGCTATTTGACTACACAACCATACAATAGGAAGTAAAATATAAAAGTGTTACAGCTAACCCCATTCGTTTTCTGTTTTCCTGTTTCCTATGGGAATGTAGGCCCATTTATATTTATATATTACAGCAGCATCTCTACTTTGTGTGCTGTCCCTGTTATGAGGAAACTCTGGCTAGTCAGAGACCCCATGACAGCTTGTCAACCTGTGCTGACAGCTACCATCGACTGGGAGGCAGCGTTTAGTTATTATGCACCGAGCCTCTGCAACAGATCTGAGGATGCACTCTCTTTTAAAATGCACTTAACTTACATTTACTGTTTTTTCTCTTTGTCACAGAGGGTTTCTTAATTATCAACAAAGATCTTACATAATTAGCTATGACTGCTTTTAACCGAATGTTGTTTCACAGTTGCCAATATAAACCTACTTTCAATCACAGTTGTGACAGTATTATTTTTCTTTCTTTTTGTCCAAATTTGTCCATAACAGAATAATCTGAATATGTTAGATCACAAGGTTCGTGGGACATATTACTAATGATTGTCACACAATATGGTAGGCCTACTATGTTCCTAACATTTTACTTTAAATGATAATACTCAAAGTGAAAAGAAGTTTCATCTCTGGACGCATTATGTGGATGTTTTCCTCTGTTTGTCCTACTTAAAGTGGGAATATCACAGACACTGACAACCCTTAAAATTAGCCATGTGTCTATGGCAACCATGGGTTTTTGCTGTTATTTTGAAATGCCGGTGAATAATTGATTTGCCGACTGTGACACTGACTCTGTTGTGCTACTGATTTGCGGAGGAGTGCTGCAAAAAGACAATTTTAACCCATGGTTGCAAACGTGATGCACGCAGCAGTACAAGACATCTGAACTGACACAGTATAGATACATTTCAGAGATTTCTTGTCAATATTGCTAGGGGCAGCTTAAGCTAAGTCTGCTACGTTACTGAGCTTAAATACACAAATATGATCCAAGATCTTTACAGCTCTTTATCAGACCCAAAAAAGCAGAGGGATTGAAGGACAAGGTGTGATGTAAGGGCAGACTTTATGCCCTTTGTGGCAGACCATCTATAGGATTGTGAGAATCTATTTGCTGTCAAACAGTGGGTTGTAACCAGTGTGCATTTTACTTGGTTGGTAGTTATCAGATTGCTATGAATTACAGGTGGGTTTGAAAAAAATCTCAGAAGACTCAATAAAAGCACAAATTAATGTTCTAGGGTGAAACCTGACCATGATTCTTTTGGTATTAAAAACAAACAAACAAACAAAAAAACAGTTTGCTTTTAGGTTTATAAATACAACACTTGAAGCTGTGGTGAAAAACTGAATATTGTTATATGGAATTATGACTGATGCCAGTATATTGTTACATTTGTCCACTGTTAAAAGTTTATGATTAATAGTCACCATTTGTAAATGGTTTGGAAGAGGTTGTCTTACTCCTTATAAACTGCAGCTCTAAATTGTTAAAAAACTAGGCTCATCAAACAGCATTTGTCATCAGATCCTCTGCAGGACTCATCAGTTTAATTCTTAGTATTGTAAGTCTGCAAGTAATAAAATATATGTTTCATATGCACACATGTAGAGGTTATGAGACAGCTTATTTGTAGGCATGAACAAGCACAGAGAGTGCTCAGAAGAAAAGACAGAGGTCTAAGTTGGTCAGGCTACCATTAACCAAAGCCTCATTCATTTTGCAAACTGTATCAGGGAAAGGCAGCCTGAAATTGTGTATAGGCCCACTTGTGTCTGTGCTTGTGTATATCTATGCTCTTTTAATGGTCCACTAATCCCAAATGCATTTGGCTGGCAAATTAATCCAAGCTCTAACATAGCCAAGCTTTTAAACCCTCTCTTGCCTATAGCTACCGCTCCCCCAACTCGCTCATTTCCTACTTTGGGACTACTCAGTAGACCTATCTATCTCCAGATGGTATCTTGGAGGTTGGTGTGACATCAAGAAACCAAGAGCGAGAGAGAGAGATACACACGTTGGGTGTGTGACGCGAACAGAGCCTCCTCATTGGCGCGTCGTGGCGCGGCGGATCGAGACCAGAGACGGTTCATTTGTTGCCATAGTGAAAAAGTAGATTAAGCAGCGCAGAGCATGATGCCGTGATGGATGTGTGAGGGATGCTGTCTTTCTCCAGGATCGTGCACCTGTCCAGCAAGCGGTGGTATGTTACCTTTAGCATATCTTTTTCTGATGGCTCAGACTCAGAGAACTTATGTTATTAGTGGCAGTTTATCACAGGCAATCCGGCAAATCATTTTCTCATATTATATTTTTGTTCACAAAGGTGGTCAATAGTATGTTAGACTATGTTATTGACAGTAGTTTATTTTTCAAAAGTAAAGGTTTTATTCTAAATCAACCGAAGCTGGTCGCGACCTATTTGCACTTTGGTTACGATAATCTCAAATAAATAAATCCCTAGTTTGTTGCAAGATTTATGTAACCCTCATTTTTGCGCATTTATGCCTAATATGGTCCTGACTGTAGGCCATTACGAGACAGCTGCAGGAGAGTGGGATATTTTCATTACATTTCTATTGATTTTTTTTCTCTCAAATGATTTGATGCCTGTGGGTCGTTTAGGTGGACGCCAGGCAAAGATGTGGTCTATAGGTTAATGGCTCTTTACTCCAGTGACCACTTTGAAACTTCAGATGTTATCGATCAGCCCCATTGCATCGTTACCTCAAGTGTTAGGTCATCTCTTTGACTAGAGGCATATATCACTTTCATTACGTCAAGCGCCCACTCATTTAGCTAAATTCAGAACAGTAACTTTATTATGTGAATATGAATTGTGTTACAGAAATCATAATTGGAGTGCACGTGGCATGTGGTTAGCACTTTTCCCTTACAGCAAGAAGGTCGTGAGTTCAAAACCCGGCCGACTCAAATATTCTCGGCCGACTCCGGTCTTTCTGTGAGGAGTCTGCATGTTCTCCATGTGTTACTGTGGGTTCTCTCCGGGTACTCCGGCTTCCTCCCACCGTCCAAAGACATGTATGTATAGGTTAATTGGCAACTCTAAAGTGTCCCTAGTGAATGAAAGTGAGAGTGAATGGTTGTCTGTCAATGTTTGTCTCTATATGTTAGCCCTGCGACTAACTGGCCACTGTCCAGGGTAGCCTGCCTCAGGCCCAAAGCTGCTGGGATAGGCTCCAGCCACCCGCGACCCCTAACGGGACAAAGCAGAAGAAAATGAATGAATGAATGAAATCATAATTGTTTTTCCTCGGATATGCTGTAACCAAATAACCAACAGCTGTAGGTTAAAGTTTTGTGTCAAGTGCCACAGATTTAGCCTTTTTAGGCTATTTAGCTTAGGAGAACTGACATAATGAAAACAAAACATGTGGCAAAGCAGGTTTTGGATAGCTTAGCTAATTTCCATTATTTTATATAATTTCCATCCGGAAACTGACTAGAACAACTCAGGTTTGAATTCAGCCTATAACTTAAAACTAAAAAAACGTCATACCATGTTAGTTTGCAATAGCTAGCTAGCTTTTAAACTGAGCTAGGATGCGTGGACAGCGCGCGGGTCCAACGGTTGTAAAGTCCGATGCAAATATAGCTTTTAAAGTCCTTATTATTATATTCTGCTTTTATAAATAGAGATCATTTAAACAAAGCTTTTCTCAGATTTCAGGTTTAAATTTCAAGTTCAGGGTTAGCCCATGTGCAGTTAACTTGGCATTGCCTGATATTCTCGTCATTTGCCATGTAGCCTAATCATTAATATGTGCGCTTTATTTGTTGCAATCGTTACATTATTGTTTTAGAAATAGAAATGATAGGCTATAGTTTGCGGGTGTTTTGAGAGCTCAATGTATTATTTTTGTCTAATCTATGCTATATCTATCATCATTCATCACACATGAAAATGCCTTGTTGCAGTGCTGTATGTGTTAGGACAGTCGTGCGTCTTGGTTTGTTGTCAATTGTGTATCAAATAAAAAAAGACAATAAATAACAAAATATATGAATACATATATTGAATACAACGTCATTGTATTGAACAACCCCCACAGCCCCCAGTGTAATTGACTCCTCTAAACATGCAGCTTTATGAAACTCGAGAGGAAAACAGTAAAAGGGGTAAATTTGCCTCAGATTTTCTTGCGAGAGAGGGAACATTTTAGCGAGAGACGCGTGGACTTAAGGGAAACACGTTCAAAGTGTGTTTCACAGAGAAGTGTTTGGACTGGGCTCTAGAGGGAGATGCAGGCGGGAGAGGCGCTCTGAGGGGAGGAGAGGGCTGGGAAAGAGAGGTGTTTGGAGACAGGCTCAGGTGTGCGTGACTAGAAAACGGAGGGAGCTCGCAGGCTGCTCAGTCAGGCGCTGTTCCCGTCTACTTCACATTGGGCTACACGTAATCGCCACTATCTTTTTTCCATTAAGAGTAACTTGAAATTGTATTTATTAAGTAAAACTGAGTCAATGAGAGAGACGACGTGTTACAGAGGTCGCCGTAAGGTAAGACTCACAGTTTCTGCACGAATATGCTTTTTTTTTAGTCATTTATAGACTTGTTTCATAGAGACCTGTTCGCAAGGACAGCCGCATAGACGGTCTTGTTTCATTTAGAGGTTATTCCGGATCGATGTCTTTTCTTTAAAGGGCAGGCTACAGCAATCACCAGTGTAGACTCTTCTTTAAGGCAAGGGGCGGCTGAAAACGCGGTTTCATCGGTGCATGTTGTAGCATTGTTAATTTCAAATGGTGTCTCTGTCATGTTGTACGGCTTTCTTTCGCAATAAAGCAGCCTCTGTTTGTTTGATTCCATGCAAATGACTGACTACCATTGCAGAAGACAGATGCAGTGCTGCGCCACGCATTCTCTCTTGGTTCCATTGAAAGCCTAAATGAGACAGTTTGAATGGGCACACAGTATGTCCGCTATATAGTCATTCGTTTTGCTTTTTGGAGACTAGGTGAACACCAGGAGAAAGAATCCTGGCACACAGCGAGGGAGTTGTAACCAAAAGATTTGTTATTGGAGGCTTTGAGTCCCTGTTGTCTTTTTGCAGAGTGAAGTGAAGTGAGGTCAAGACTTGTTTATTGGAGTTGTCTCCGACTGGCTGTGTCACACCTTATCTGCAGCTGTAGGTAAACTGGCACTGATTTGTGACCCCTTGATCACAATGGCTTACTACAGACATTATTGCACTACATTCTAATAGGTGGCTAGATTTAGTGGTTCGCCCCCTCCTTAAAAATACATTTATTCAAATGACGTCTTTGAAGATGTAGGCCTATTTCAAAGGGTGCCAGGAAGAAAGTCCCTTTTCTCTGTCCTTTATGCTCCTTCATGCTGAGACTATTTAAGGTCATAGGCACACTTGTAAATAAACGTTAAACATTTTAAAATGTGCTTAGACCTGTAGTTTGCTGGGGCGCAGGTGCAGTATATTCTACGTTTGTCCACAGGAGGCTTCTAGAGATACACTGTAACACTATTGCGCAGCCAATAGCCTTCGCCAAATAACTTTTTGTTTCTGTGTTATGCATTTTTTTGTTAATTTTGCACATTGCTGTGTCCTGTCCCAATTTTCATCAGAAACAGAAAATCACTTGTTACAAGATAAATGCAGATGTGAAGGGCAGACTATGAAAATGTATATGTTAATGCATGGTAGATGCTTCTGAATGAACAAAATGCAATTTCAACACTCTAAAATAGTGTGCAAACAAAGATAAGCACTGAGGGAAGCCATGTTTGCTTTTGCTCTCATGCTGTGCATATGCTTGTAGTTGGCTATTTGTCAAATTTCATAATGCCCTTGGTGCAAAGTTTTAAAAGATGTGGAGAATACATACTATGTAAAAATGTATTATGTTCATGTATAATTCTGAAAACATTATAATTGATAGTGATTATTAGCTGCAAGTGGTTGTGTGGTGTGTCACGTTGCATGCAGTAAGGTTTTCCCTTGGTTATTGAGTTATCTTAACTCTATTCTCTCACCTACATGCATTTATATTTTTTGCATGCCTTAAAACTTTTTACACATTTATTAAGCTTTAGGGATTCCATCTTACTGTTTCCTCTGAGCTTTTGTCAACCTGTCATCGTTTTTCATCTTTTTTAACCCATGACTCACAAACGTCTTTGTCATGACCCTTATCCTGTAAGAACACACAGTGTTTAAAATGTCCCACTTCTTCTCCTGTTTATTGTTCAGTTAAATTGTTCTGTTGCTGTAAATTCAAGTATTTATTAGCTTTGAGATTTATCCAACCATGTAACTCTATGCTTAACTCAAAGGGATGGTTATTTAAAAGTCTACTAAATAAATAATATTAATAATAAATTATGCCCCTCCTATGTTGCTGTAGCACAGCTTGTTTCTTTTCCCTTCAATGTCTGCTTGAATTATGCCTCTTAGTGTTTGAAGTGACCACATTTTTCAAAGAAAAAGTTGCAATTCTGCATTGTTACATTACCGTTTTTGCACTTCATTAATGGATTTGTATAATTTACGATAACAAGGGACACAGTGTTCTATTGGAACAAAAGAACATTGTGTGCACCTTGTTATACAAAGTATTCTGCATGCAATGTTTTTGCTAGAGTATGGATGCCATTAATAGGAATACACCATTATAATCTCTGGAACTCTGAAATCTTTTAAGTCAGTATATTAAGTATTAGACTTTCATACAGGACCAAGTAGACCAGTGACCAGTGTAGACATGTGTTTTATCAAGTAATGTGATATAGTGATGTAAACTATTGTCTTCTCTGCTCACAGGTCAATGTGATCATGTCTGTCTTTCATCTTTTACTGTGGAGATCAAGTCCGCCTTATAATTGGGAGAGCCTGGACTTATTTCAACCCATGAGACTTAGTCCTCGTTTTCTTTTGAATTTCACAGGTTGCACTGCTGCACCTGTCTAAGCTGTTGCACTAATGGTACCACCTTGAAATCAGAAAGAAAGGAAGAAAAAGAAGAACAGAGGAATATTTTCGGAAACTCCTAAAGTGCCACAGGCCCTTGGAATGGAAAGTAAAATTGTTTTTGTGCAAACCTTTTTCATGTGACGGCTCTGTTCACATCTGATTTGCTTCACTTTTGATGCCGACACGGAACAAGATCATGGTTTGGCTATTGATGTTTTTGTTCATTTGGGTTGAGCCTGAACAGAGTGACTCTGCCCAGTTAAATGAACGACGAGTTGTAGCACACATTCCTGGTGACATCATAATTGGAGCCTTATTCTCTGTCCATCATCAGCCACCTGCTGACAAGGTCAGTTTTTGCTCAAGGCTTTGTGTCAATTGCAATTGTTACCTTACACTACACCTTAATTGTTACCTTTTTTACTCAAACATTAACATTCTTTTATATTTTCTTTATAGAAAATTGTGATTTCAATACATAACCCTTAAAACTATCTGAAATGTCTGAATACCTTTTTCTGCAACAATTTGTCTGCACAGGTACATGAACGCAAGTGTGGCGCAGTCCGAGAGCAGTATGGAATCCAACGTGTGGAGGCAATGATGCACACATTGGATCGGATCAATGCGGACCAGCAAATCCTCCCCAACATCAGCCTGGGCTGCGAGATTCGGGACTCTTGTTGGCATTCAGCTGTGGCTCTGGAGCAAAGCATTGAGTTTATACGAGATTCACTGGTCTCATCTGACGAAGCTGAGGAGTCGGGAGGAGGCACATGGGGAGGAGGTGGAGGAGCAACAATGAAATGTGCTGACCCCGCTGCCACTCCAATGAGAGGGAAAAAACCCATTGTGGGTTTAATTGGACCTGGTTCAAGCTCTGTAGCCATTCAGGTCCAGAACCTTCTGCAGCTCTTCAACATACCACAGATTGCCTACTCTGCCACCAGTATGGACCTCAGCGACAAGGTGAGATCTACTCGCATACAAAGCACATTCTGTTACAGAGACACATCAAAATGTGATTTGAAATGTTTTAAATACTATGTTTTGACAGAGCCTTTACAAGTACTTCATGAGAGTAGTGCCTTCTGATGCCCAGCAAGCAAGAGCTATGGTGGACATAGTGAAGAGATACAACTGGAGCTACGTGTCTGCTATACACACAGAAGGTACACGCTAGAGCTCATCAGATCAGTATTTCTCTCTTTTTTCTGATTCATATCTGCACACTTGAAGTCTGTTTACATGGAACGTTTATCAGACTGAGAATGCAACACCAAATTAAAACTCAAGTCAGATGAGTGCTAGTGAATAACAGGGGGATTCTGAGGTGCACTTGGTGCTTACATAAAGTGTTCTTAGTGCAAGCACTCAAACAAAATGAATAACAGGTAAGAGGAATGGACTACAGTGTTGGAACTAGAGGACAATTCTGAAACAGACTGACATGACTCAATAAAAAACACATATTAATGATTTGAGATATAGGCAATGCTAAATACAGAATTTACATTAGGTAATAGTACAAGTCTGGGTTTTGTTGAGATGAGTGTAACATCTAGAGAGGTGTTCAGGAAAGTTTAGGAACTGTTAGGAACTGGAATTTCATTTGCATGTTTAACAGATCTTTTTATTTTTATTTGATTTTTTTCTTATAAATAATTGTTTAGAGCTTGCTTGTGATTGTCTGCACCATTATGTGTGTTCATAGGGAGCAATTGGTCCTCGTTTTTTTTTATTTTTAATTTTTTTTTTTTCAACAAGAAGGTTTGACCTTGAAGCCAGTCTTCAAGGGTAGCCACTGCCTTCTTAATGACAATCACTCAAACAGAGAAATGAGCAAGTAGAGCAAGTCAGACACAGTGAGGAGGCTAAGAGGAGGAGGATGGGAAATAAACGGTTTATCTGGGCTAAAGGGATGAAGAAAAATGCGGGTGTGAGGATGGCGGTGAAGGCAATGACACTGGTGCCAAAAAGACAAGCCACGGAGTGTGTTTTTATTTGTGCATTTATTTGGACTGTTCAGGATGCATAAAAAAACATGCATGAGCGTAAGGTTCAGAAGAAGACAAGGGTGTAGAAACTCATTAAATCTCCACATTAACATTTTTTTTGAGAGACAATATAGGGCTGAATAATGCATGAAACATCAACACTGCAGTTAGATTTAATATATTTTCCAGTGAAGTTGTTAGAGATGTCCTTTTTTTTTTTTATGAGCCATTTCCTTCTTATCCACCTGCTACATCAGTTACATGTTAGATTTAACCACTTTAAAACTAAAACTAAACCAACCCCCATTATTCTGAAGTATGTCTTTATTACACGTGTGTATTGTAATTTAGTTCCTTTGTGTTGTATTTCTTGCCGGCCCGGGAATTTCTCCTTTTTTTTGTTAAACTGTGGCCTGATCTGTGGATTTTATCGACATGCGTGTCACCAGAGCTCGCTCCAACAGAAATTGATCAGTCTTTCAATGCATCAAGATGGTAACTCTTTACAGACCCTCTTCTGTCTTTTTGTGGTATTAAAGTTTGTTAGGTGTCAACTAAGTCAATGCAGAAAAATAAAGAAAAGAAATGGCTGCTTGAATATTGTTGTGTCTTGCTTGGTTGCTGAAGGGTGGAGATTTAAAAGTGGGTCATGAGACTGTTTCTGGTGGTTGCCTTTATAGCAAGTGCTCTTGTCCTGTTTTATCTTGAATTCATTGGTTTACACTTATTTGTGTTAGCTTAGGGTTGAGATATCTAAGGGCTTATCAATGTGTGAAGGTTTGATCAAAAATGTATTTCCTTCAATTGTAGAATGCAAAAACAACAGCCTGTCTACTTAATTTAGTTAAACCACAGCTGTGTTCTGATGAAAGAGAGCGCAGCAATGGAAGCAAGTGGCAGGAAAGGGTACAGTAATTACATGTGATAGCATCTTATAAGAGTGGCAAGAGGATTGGATGGCAATTGAGTAGGATGGAGAGAGAGCCAGACCAGACCAGACTAGTACATTACATGTCTGTGCCTTTTTTTTTTTTTTTTTTAGTGCAGCTACATATTACATAGATTTTAGAAGTTGGTATATTGTTTATTTTGTAAGTTAGTGATAGATAGTGCACTGTTTATTGCAAACATTTCCAATAATCCTTTCTCTTAGGGGCTGACTATCTTCTAGTACAATTTTTGTTTTTTCATCTAAATCTTCATTCTCGATTCTCATATATATATATTTTTTTATTTAATGAAACTCAGAGTGTCTTTGTCAAAATGTATAAATATACATACATAGCATGTGTTTTTCCAAATATCTAGAGGCTTACAGCTCAACAAAGTGTGAAATAAACACAGGGCATGGTGTTGGGGTGGGAGGTAGAGAGTAGCTATCTATGACATAAATCCCCATTGAGACAAGAGTGAAGTAGGTTACACGTTTTATCGATTTAGATGAGAATGTGTGTGTGAGTGAATATACCCATGTGCCAGCTGTCTCCCACTCCCCTCACCAAGACACTAATTACAGGACATTACTCTCTGCTCTGACACACTGATCAGTGGTCTGGCTTTACAACGGTGCTGCGTATAAAGAGGTCAAGGGTTTTGTTATTTTATTTTTACTCTGTCATATCTAACGCTGTTGCCATGCAAACCTTTCTTCTTGATGTATTTCCCTTCTTTTATTTCCATCTTGTTTCCCATCACTATCTTTTATTAACTTGATTTTTTTGTCCTTTGACCTCCTCCTTCCATCAATTTAAAGTGCTCAATCATGGCTAATTTGGCAGCCAATTTGTAATGGATAACACACACACACATACACACACACACACAGAGACATAGACAGAGAGATGTCTTTTTGATTTACTCTTCAATAAACAGAGGAAAAATAGCTAAAAAGAAGAGAGGGAAATCCAGTCATATTCTTTGCCAGTGAGTACAACCAGTCATTAGCATAAATTCCAGGTCACCCACTTTCTCTGGCAGAGAAATTGGTGCCACATTGGGGAATGCTTTCACTGACATAAATTGGAGCTCCTTGGTTTGGTGCAACACTTGGTTATTCACATCAATTATTGTTTCAACCCAGAATTTTTATTTTCAATCATCTCTTAGATAGGATCATTATTCATTTCATGTGTTGTATCTGCTGTATATTTGTGTATGGGTTGAATAAACTTGTTTGCTTTTAGGCAACTATGGTGAAAGCGGAATGGAGGCATTCAAAGATATGGCCGCAAAAGAGGGCATCTGTATCGCCCATTCTGGTAAGAAACTAAGACAAGTCAACCACTGTGAGTTATAGAAATCAAGATTATTCATTCAACAAAATGCATAGATGTAGTTATAATAAAACAAGCCTAAATGACCATTATATTACATATACTGTAGGTTTATCATTTTACTGTCAAATTAAATTAAATTAAATGTAGGATCTTATTTTATAACACGGCATAGATCTAATCAACAGTGTTTGTCTGCAGGCAAAATCTGGAGCAATGCTGGAGAGCAGAGCTTTGACCGGTTGTTGGAGAGGTTGAGGGCACATCTGCCCAAGGCCCGAGTGGTGGCTTGTTTTTGTGAAGGCATGACCGTTCGCAACATCCTCATGGCCATGAGACGGCAGGGGTCAGTGGGTGAATTCGTTCTCATTGGCAGGTGAGTACATTACACTTATAATTAATAAAAAAATGTATGAATTATGAAACTTTATGAATAAAAATTTATTGAATGATGAAACTAAACTTAAATAAACAGTTTTTTATATATTTTTTGATCATGTCTTTCACCATAGTCTCAGATGTTTATAAGATTTAATTTGGTAAATTATATATTTTCTGTAACTCATAAACAAGTACATTTAAAAAAAAAAATGTTTCATAATAAACTTACAATAACAGTCTTTCAACTGCTCTGCTTTCATCTACATCTGTGAATGTGTGCACTTTTACTGCATTTGTAAATCAGATGGTTGCTTCTAATCCTTGTTTTGGGGTGCTCAAACAACAGCGTAATTAACATGAGATGAATAATCATTTTGGCACCTCTACTACCCAACAGCCCAAAATAAAACAATTATAATTACATACAAAATCCCCAAGCCATTACCATTAAAAAGCATCTACTTTAATGTTATTCAATTCTATTCTGCTTTTCCCCAGAAATTTCCCTGTTATTAATCTTCAAAGCACTGAGTTTTGTTGATCATCGTCCTGATTATCTTCATCACTATCACCTTTATCATCATCAACATAATCATCATCATCCTCATGCTGATCATCTTCATTACCATGGACATCCTGCAGACAGAAAGGTAACTGTTTTCAAGCACACTACAGTAAATACTGAGTACTTCCTGTTCATTATGGGCTGGACAATCTGAGCAACGCAGACCTCATGGTCAATCACAGTCTTATAATGCACTTATATTTTAGATATAGCCAGTTAAGAGACCACAAACGAATACAGAACACACCATAACAGGGCCATTCCTATAGCAGCTGACTGAGAAGTCCTTCTTTCTAAGAGTTGCTACAGTGATTATGAATAGCTTTAACCTGTTGCTGTATTCACTGGCTTCTGCAAATAGCGGATCTATTACATAGATTATAGTTTCATTTAAGGTTCACTTTGTAAAGGGGATATAGATACTAAGGGTGTAAGAAAATTCTGTTAAATATCACAATATTTCATTGTGCAATTCTCGTATCGAATCTAATTACGCCTGAATAAAATTTGAATTTATTAAAAATAAAAATATTTTTTTGTAAAAAGGTTTGTTGCTTATATAGTTTAAACAAATATTGTGCAATACAGTTTCAGTGCTCACTATTTTAGTAATTAAATATAATGTATTTCAGACATTGTTGCTCTTGTAAATGTGCACATACAGACTACAAAATGAGATTTTCCAGATTCCCCCCAAAAAACGCAATATATTTTATTAGAAAACAGTATCATGGCATGTGTATTGTGATGTGTATTGTATCTCCGGGTGTTTACCAATACACACCCCTAACAGATATAAAAGTTGTGAATAATAAGATGTATTGAAATTAAAAAAATAAATATCATAAATATTGTGACGTTGGGACAACATACCTATTTGAATATGCATTTGAGTGATATATTCATTGTGTTGAACGTGAAAGTAGAAAGGTGACATTTACTATGACTTAATGTTTGTGTGCAAAATTAGTTATGTGTTTATTTGTACATTATTAACTACATATTAAGCACTGTAATATTTGTAAACTTTGTTACAACGTAAACATACAGTTGAAGAAGATAATTGAACTGCCAATAGATTAACAATAAGCCCCACCTTAATACTAGCAGGTTCTGTGGGGATTTACTTGAAAAGTTCTTGAAATAATACTAAAAACCTTTTACTAGGTCTTGAAGCTAACTACCACTAAACTTGTGAGAGACATACATTGCTGACTGTGACATTCACTAAACTGGTTGTGTTCTATATGTGGTTTATGGTTCACTTTTCGAAGAGCTGGAATGTCTTTGCTTTTGTAAAAGAGTGACTGCGAGGGAATGATTGCACTGTTGAATGAAAAAGAAAAAAAAAACAGTCTGAATCAAAAGTCATAATGCAGACTCCCCTTGGAGATCATCCTGCACAAGCTTGCACCCCTTCTGTCTGCTGTTGCCATGGAAATATCCCTTACCATATTTGGATAAATCAAGCGTAGCAGCTGGGGTGATAAGTGGCGCATGCGCATGTGTTTATGTGAATGGATATGTGTATGCTTGGGCAACAGTATTTGTGTATGACTGTTAGTAAACTGGTCCTGTATAAGATAAACCTTTGTGATGAAAGTCCTTACGAAGTATATTCCTGCGTTAGACAGACGTGGTGACAGTGGCAAGTTTCCTTTGTCTGGAGATCAGGCTAATGTCCCTTTTATTGCACTTAACTGCCTCATTATTGCACTTAGCTGTCTCCTTTTTGTAGCACCAGACTAGTGCAAGTCATCACTTTGAGAATAAGAATTATTAACTACAGTTTAATAACCCACTGCTGGGTTTGTGTTTTAGTGCTTTAAGAAGTACATGCGCACAGTTGGAACAGTTCTCGCTTGGGTAAGGAGGAGGTAAAGATGTGTTTTATTTATAATTTTGCTACAGTATTATCTGAATACACTTTTGATTAAAACAAAACATAATATACCCTTTAACTGGCAAAGCAATGGTAATATGTTCTAATAATGGATAATGCAAATATAAAGGATGGATAGGCAACCATTTCTCTTTCCTTTTCCTTATTATTGCTAAAATGATTCATGAAACTAGCTAGAAGTATGCAGGGCAGAAGTGAACTTGCAAACAATACTCAGCCAACATGTGTATACTAATGCAATAAATCACTAAAAGTGAGGCATTAAATCAGTTTTAAATAACAAAATTATATACAATCGTATGTAAAACCTCAGCATCAACTCTCACCAACTTAAGTATGGAGAGACACACATACTACATATTCACACCTACACATCCATATTTATCCTCTTATTGCTCTCTGAGGGAATGGCTTTATCCTCTTACAACACTCCAATGGAAAAAGTGCAGGGAATTAGAGGATAGGAGGGGGAGACAGACAGATAGGCAAGCCGACAGACAGAAGATAAAGAGAGCAACAGAGGGTGAAGACAGAGACATGGTACAGGTTAAAAGAAAGTGAAGTATGTGTACGTTAAATAAATCGGGTAGGAATCTGTGTGTTGACACAACAATCTGCATTGTCTGTCTGGATAGTCTTTTTTTGAGCACCTGATTTGGCATTTTGCTGCTCATTTTCTGAGATTTACACCGTGGGATTAAACCAAATGTTACATCAGCTCAGTGGCTCAGCAAGCTCAGATATACACAGTAACACATGTGCACTCACTCACATAGTACGGACATATTCAAAATATAATCCATTTGATATTTGCTGCTGCAGTACATAGTAACACTTCCACTTTCCAAGTATTTCTTGATTCTGGACATTATTTAGACACAAAACAATTAATTTATACATTTATTTATACCTAAATTATTTAGGAAACAATTTGACAATGATTGAAATTGATTAAAGGGTGACACCTGGTGACACCTGTGACACAAGTTTATTTTTCTCACATCAACATATTTCTTTGTTAATGCAGCTGGGGTTTTAATTTACCTTTTTTAATTTCGCTCTGAAAGTGAACCAGACACTGGCAATGTCCAATACCGATACCTTTGAGAAAAGTGGACATCAGTCAATTTTAAAAAATCATGGCGGCTTTTCAGCTAAATGAAGTACATGGATTCCTTGACCATGACTCAGGAACTCAAGGAAGCCCTTTCCCTAGCTAGGTTTTTTCTTGTATGGCCTCTTCAAACTCACATATCTGCAGAATTTATTAAACTCAGCAATAGTTGATTTGAACATTTGTGTAGTTTAATTTTGCTCTCATGAGCAAAAATCATTACATTGTGGTGCAGATGTTGCATTGTTTTGCCTCAAAATTTTGCACTCAATTTTGTGCAGTTTTTGTTATTATCAAAAATGCAACAAAAATTGGTATATGTTAACCTACTTAAAATATTTTATGATGTACATAAATATTAAAAAATATAGTATATTTTCAAAGAAATAAAAAGAATAGAAAAATGCTACAGTGAATTGCTATTAACTCTATTTGGGGGTTTGAAACAGATTTCTCATTAAAACAAAAAGATGCCTTGGACACTTCACACCTTATCAAACTCATCTAAAGTTATTATTGAACAACATGTTGTGCAGAGACTATTCAAGCATCTGGACCAGATGGTCCATGGAAAAATTCTTGAAATCATAGAACATAGAGCTTTCTTAGGTCTAGTGTCCCATCTCTCAGATTTCCTTAGACACATGTTCAGTTTCTCCTATTTTAGAAAAAAAAAATATTATTTCGAATGAACTGTGAGTAACTTTGATAAAGATTCTAAACACTAACTGTATAACGCTGCTACAAGTGCAACAAGATTACTGTAAAAATAGATGTCTCTGCATAAACAAGGCTAGTATAATCAAACAGCAGGTTCATATGGAGGTGTTTCAGTTAAAAGTTGTGGGTTGCAGCAAAGAAAGGAGATCTTTAGTGACTCGGCTAATGTTTTGGTAATTCTTCAGCTGAGCATCCCTCCACTGGTCTCTGCCTGTATCCACCGCTCGTTGTTCATGCAGCTGCAAAAAAAACAAAAGACCACACACTCTGGGCTTCTGGAGAACAACTATTGCCAACTTTTCTAGACTTTCTTTGGAGAATAACCGCTAATGTTTCACTTAAAAGAAGCTGTCTCACTCATAACTCTCTTCAGTTTTAAAAATGTTTTAAGATAAATGCAGTCATTTTTGTAGCTTGTCAAATAAATGGTGCCTTTCTTTGCCTAGTTGAGAGAGTGTGGACAGAGTTCAAACAGAATTCAGACTCTGCCAGTGTTTAAAAAAAAAAAAAAAAAAAAGGCCCAGCTGAGTATTATTACATAACAAGAATAAGATGTGATCCCATCCCGTACTAAACTCCCATTTACCTCTCTGTCACCCCCTTTTATTTTTTTTTTAAGCTCACAGAGATGGGTGTCATGAATACCGCACCACAGCCCCCGCACAGCTTGTAACCATAGTAACACCGGAGTGCGAGAAAATGGCAGAAAGAGATATCAGCAAAAGAGGCAGTGAGAAAAAGTTAAAGCAATAGATTATAATTAAATCTTTTTAATTCAACTTGTCTTTGTTATAATAAAGGACAGTTCCCCAAACCGAGTAAATTTCCTTTTTTTTTTATATTCAACCTTGAGATTCCAGCGACGTGTCACCAGAAAAAACATGACGGGACAAACCAACCAAAATCATTTTCACAACAATGTCATCACTTTTTGATTTGATCATTCCTTTTATAGCACTGAACATCTTTCCAAAGTCGTTAATGGCCATAATAATCCAGAGTTAATTTGTGCCTGACTCTCTGTCACACACACACACACCACAGTGATTCTGTGGGCGATAAGCTGGATCTCTTGTTACTGGGCATTAGCTGCACCTCGCCTTGTTAATCCCTGCTGTCAAACATCCAGGCTAGTTGCAGTGATGGTCGTCGGTGTGTGTGTGTGGATGTGTGTGTAAGTGGCATGTGTGTAAGAGTTAGCATGCAAATCAAAGCATGTATAATTATTAGTACTGTGTAAAAAGTAAATAGCTGCTGACAATTGCCTCTTATCCACTGGACCATTATTAACTTATGCAAGATTATCCATTTATTGGATGTTGAGAGCCAAAACTGGCTGGAATCACAAAATGCTGTGACCGGACAGGAGCTTAGAATATACTATTATACTATACTACACTCAAATAGCCTTATAATAACGACTCATGGTGGAGCAATATCTCTTGACTTGGGTTCAGAGTGAGGAATTTAAAAAATAAATTTGAAGCAGGCATGTGAAAGGCCATTGTGGTAATAAAGATAACGGAAAAAATAAGAGGTTGTTAGAAAAAGTTATGTTACAGTGGTGGCCTATTACCTCAGCAGGATCATATTACAGTGTCTGCTGTGCTGAATATAAGAGATGACACTTTAATGTGTGAAGCAGTAAAAAGTGATGAGGCCAAAGCAGGAGGAATAGTCAGAATATACAGCCTGTGTCCCTGCGTAACTCTTATTCCCTGACATTATTTCTCCATCTCTTTCTTTTTCTCAGTTTGCTTCATAACCTCCAGTACGTCTTTTTTCTTTTGTGAGTTGCTCATTTTTCAACCTGTCCTCTCTTTCTTGTCGTTTATCTCTCTTATATCTTTGGGTCATTTACCCTCCAGAAACTGCTCATTCTAACCTAGGCTGTTGCAATAAGGACCGTAACTTCACTGTATATCCAATGTATGCAATTTTACATTATATACACAATGTGACGTTTACAAAGGTGAATTTAAAAGAAAACAACAACTTAAAATCAAATTTTTAAGTTGTTGTTTAAGATAAGTAGGTGGATGGAATAGTTAAGTGATAGATCAATACAGATGCAGCGCTAATAAATGAGAAGAGCGAAACTATGATAGGTAAGAAGGTGTCAAAACATTCAGTCGACAGGAGGGTAATGAAGTGTGGCATCCGTCGATTAATATAAGTTAACCAGCTGCCACAGAAAGAAGGCGGGGGCTGATGCTGAGTGATTGTGTGTTCTACTGAATGACACCCATATAAAGTGGTTTGATTATCCACCTACTGTAATTATGGACACACACACAAACACAGAGACACACACGCAGACACACACACACACACACATAGACACGCGCACACACACACAGACACACACAGACACACACACACACAGACAAAAACACACACACACACACACACACAGACACAAACAGACACACACACACACAAAACACACACAGAAACACACAGACACATACAGACACACACAGACTGACACACACACACACACACACACACACACACACACACACACACACACAGACACACACACACACAGACAGACAGACACACACTAACACACACACACACAGACACACACACAGACACACAGACATAGACACACACACATAGACAGACATAGACAAACAGACACACACAGACACGCACACACGAACACACAGATACAAACACACACGCACAGACACACACAGACTGACACACACATACAAACACACACATACAGACACACACACACACACACACACACAGACTGACACACAGACACACACACACACACATTCAGACACACACATTTAGACACACACACACACAGACACACACACACGCACAGACACACACAGACAGACAGACAGACACACACACACATTCAGACACACGCACACAGACAGACACACACGCACAAACACACACAGACACACATTTAGACACACACAAACACACACACACAGACACACATTCAGACACACACACACAGACAGACAGACACACACGCACAGACACACACCCACAGACACACACGCACAGACACACACGCACAGACACACACAAACACACACAGACACACATTCAGACACACACAAACACACACACACAGACACACATTCAGACACACACACACAGACAGACAGACACACACGCACAGACACACACAGACAGACACACACCCACAGACACACACGCACAGACACACACAACACACACAGACACACATTCAGACACACACACACACAGACACACATTCAGACACACACACACAGACAGACAGACACACACGCACAGACACACACAGACAGACACACACCCACAGACACACACGCACAGACACACACAAACACACACAGACACACGTTCAGACACACACAAACACACACACACAGACAAACATTCAGACACACACAGACACACACACACACACACACACACACACATTCAGACACATTCAGACACACACACACACACACACACACACATCCCTTTATAAAGTTTTGTCTGCCCCTGTCTATGTGTGAGGCAGTTTTGACATTTGACTTAATGAGATTTGGTGTTGTCATGGCAAAATTTGACTGCTTTTTGGAGTGAGCCGGCTGTTGATAGATGAGGTGTTGTTGTTAATATTATTATGGATTTTTGTGTTCCTCTTTTTTGTCAATTTATTATTCAATAACTTTACGCATAGGATTGCCTGCCCTAACCCTTACATAAAAGCCCAGGTCTGACTTTTGTGCTGACATGAACTAACACATGGTTTATGTTCTGTGGAAAATGATTTCTTACTGGATATGACTGTAGCTGCTGGTGTGTGTTCATATTAGTGTTGTCTGTTCAGCTAATCAATGGTGTGAGTTTTGTTGGTCAACTGCTGGTGTGTGTATGTTCATGGGTTGTGTGTGTTGGTGTGTGCTATGTATGGTTGTAAGCAGCAGATGCTCATCTAGACTTTCTGCCAAGTTGCCATGGCAGCTAGAGAGTGGGTGGGTTGAGGTCGGTGGCATGTCATTACAGAACAGAATTTAATTAAACTAAAGTGACTTCTTGTCTATAGAGTAACAGATCAGATTTTGATATTTGGCAAATGAATACCAAACATATACTAAATTATTGTCTGGGTTTATAAAGAAATCTAAAATTGTGAATAAAATAAATTGCTGATATGCCAAGCGCTAAATAAATATAATGTGACCAAGTGCAAGCCAGAATGTACCAGTGACTGGCTAATGACATTTTATTTATAAAGACAAAAATGTCTTTAAAAAAATTAAGAAAGTGAACACAGACATAGTAAATTGATCTGAGCAGTATTATGCAGAGTTACTTTGACAATCAAGTTAACAACAAGTTAATTATATATACAGTATATAAACATAAATAGATAAAGAATTTCACTCTTAATCGGAACTATTTTAGTTTTAGTTATGCATTTGCAAAGAATAGAATCCCCTGAAAGACTTTTCCTTGAGAATCCAAAAAGTCTGATAAATTCTGTAACCAAGAAGGAAAAACAGTTGCAGTTGTTTGCACTGAGATGCAGTTTCTAACAGAAAGGAAAGGCATTTGCCTGAGGTCCTGTAATGTGAAACTGCGTTGTAAAATTGGCCTGCATTATTGGCATACTGTACTATTATGCAAATAAGATTTTTAATATTCGAAGACACAGGGCGTCTAATGCTAATTGAATAGAGAATAGAAAAGGTGTGTGCATGTGCTTGTGTGTGTGTGTGTGCGTACTTATACAATTCAGTGTGCTTTAATGAGACAAAAAGCACAGACAGCAGGTTGAGCGTGGGCTGGAAACCATGGCAACGGCCTTGGGCTCCTAGACATGTGGAGAGACAGAGCGCGAGAGTGAGCTAGGATGTCATTAAGATCAGCTATTTTGATCAACAGTTTGATGTAATCAGCCATGTTTTTTATCATACCACACAGAATGATCAGAACAAGGCATTATAATGTATGTTCCATACATGTTCATAGATGTCTTTACTGTAGAGGTACACACACTGAATATCCTCTAAAGCACTGCCCACGCTCTGAGTATTGATCTCCACACACTTTTGTCCTGTATATTTGCTTTAAAACATTTTCAGCACACACTATAGACACTACACCTATAGACTCGATGGAGGGCACTCCTCAACATTTCTGTCATTATACCTTTTGTATTTTTTTTCACATAAATAATTCCTCCATCAGTGAAAGTGTATGACACAAAGTGTCCTTTTATTTTGACCTGTCTCAGGGCCCTATACAGGTTATGGCATGGGTGTGGTCCTGGGCTGTACAACAACAGTGGACCTCAATGTTAGCTTTAGCCTAAATTAAACATTTATGAAATTACATAAAATAATAACCGCACAAAGCAATAGTTCATAGTTCATATATAGCTCATAGTTTAACGTCTGACTTTAAGACTGACTTTTGGCCAACAACCTTTTATCCCCTCTGTCTTCCTCTGTGACACAAGGCAGAGCTAATGAGACATTTACAAAGAGTTTATGTACAGTTCTGAGCGGTGATATCGCAGAAGTAGGCTCTATCGAGACACCACTCTGGTGCGGTGCACCGTTAGAGAGAGGTTGTGTGCAGCAGAGAGAGCACTGTGAATGACTGAATCAGCACCTTTTGATGAATCAGAACTGTATTGATTTTTGACTTGAGCTCACCGTTATACTATAGAGTGACATTATAATAAATAATGTTTAAAAAACTTTAACATCAGAAAGTTTGTCTCACTCACAATTTTGTTGGTGTGAACATACAGTACCTACAGTTCTTCAGCAAACTTAGATGTTACTGGAAGTGATTAGTTATTGTGTAGTAAAATATTAATGTGACAAATTTAAAAGAATACAAGGAAGAACTCATTATAGAAAAATGACCAAAAAAAGCAACATAAAAGTATTTAATAATTGACTGTTTACTTTAAAATTTCATTCTATATCACCATTAGGGTCTTTTATTTTTAATGTCTTTCTTAGTTTCCTCGGTCTCACTCAACTCACTCTCATACAGTGATGTCAATAAAACACAGAATAGAGACACATATTCCCACAAATATCAAAATCCTTTCATTCTCCGCCTCAGGAGCTACAGATTGAGTCACAGTTAGCGTGATGATAGCACTTTGATTGCTCTGCATGGGATTGCACCCACTGCATGACAGACCCAAATGCTTCATTCTACAAACAAATATTTAAAGCAAGTAAAAGTTCCCACTTTTGTCTATGTTATGTTTACAGCTAACAGCGGCGTGTATTTAGAGGCATAGTAATATCTAGATTATATACATATATAATACATTTCCTGGCTATCCATATAGAATAGCTACCATGTGGACTTTTAGTTCAATGGCAGACAATAACATAAAGAGCAGCAAAAAAGAAAATTGGAAAGTCTCAGGCAGATTCGGAGACAAATGGCAGCAGGCGATGGTAGTAGTTTACACACATCCATACACACACGGACACACTAGCACACTGCTCCAGAAGAAAATGAGTTTTGATCTCTGGGGGAGAGGAAAAAAAAAAGTGGGGAAAAAGGAAAAGGGACAGGGGGAAGAGCTAAAAGAGCTGAGTGTTTCTGCTTCATGTAAGGCCTTGTTGGCAGTGGTGTTAAAGAAAGATTTGTCATTCAAATTGATTTGGGTTTCATTTTAGTTCCTCCTGTCTTTTTCTCACACTCTCAATGTGCAATCGACACACATGCTTGCTAGTGAAATTTCAAATTTAAATATATCTCCAGAAATGCTAGTGATATAAACTGTTTATGTATTGTAAGATATGTCTTCTTGGTGTCTGATAGGCCATGATAACCTTACCAAATTGAGCTAGGTCATCTAACCTAACCTGACCAGTTTTTGCACTCACTCACAGTTATTTTTTTTAATGGATACACAGAAACAATAAGAAACAATCAGTGAGAGAGGTCCATGTCGTTTGTGCAGTATGCAGACCTGCCGACCTGTACGCATTATGCGTAGCAGGCACGCGTTTTGACATCAAAGTATGCCGGTACAATTTGTTGCTCTAAAAGTACACGAAAAGCAGCTGGTTATGCTGTTGTTTTGTGCCGGCTGCACTTTCACTCTGCAGTGGGAGGGGCTGACACTCTTGGACAGCTGTAGCAATGCCTCTTACCCCAGTCTAGCTGCCTGTCAATCAACATGTAGCAATTATGACAACCTGAGTCCCAAGTCCCGCCTCTCTCCAAATACTGCTTTGTGATGGGTTTTGGAGCGAGAGACGAGCTACTGTATGCTGCAGCCAAGTCTGTCTGAGCCTTATTAAGTCATTAACTGCTTTTATATCTGCGTGTGATGAACGTTATTTTGAGAAGTTTACTGCTGATTGAAACTCAAACAGGATGAGGCTAAAGCATTGACGACTTAACACACAGTCCAAGTCACTGACAAACACTCATGTGCAGAGATTTTTTTTAAGTGTTTTTTTTTTTATGAGACTCAATTAGCAGCTAGTGCCCTGTCTTTATGTGTTGTAATTATTCCCAAAAAATAGCCTATATTATTTGAATATTGTTACTGTAGGCTACTGTATAATACAAATAATAATAATAATAACTCATAATATTTATATTATTACAATTACTAGACTATATGTTACATTAAAGACCTAATATGTAGGATTCCTAGTAAAGGAATATTTGTAAACCATTGTAATTACATTTAGTGTCTTTTGGAAAAAACAGAAGCCTGTGCCATTTTTTTCTCAATTATTCAAATGCAGGAAATAATACATCACATTCTCCAGGTACAGCCCTAGACATTTCCCTCTGAGTAGGCTACATTGTGTCGTTAGGCCAATATAACACTTGCTCCTATAAGTTTATAAATGTTTTTACAATTTGGTAAAAATAAAATCCAAAATCTACATGAGTTTTTATTCATAATTGAAACAAACCTGTTTATATATATATATATATATATATATATATATATAGATGTATATGTTGCAAGATAAAACCCAGGTTTTATCTTGCTATATATCTATTTATATAGTATTAAAGTCTAAATGAGGAATATAATTGTATAAGTTACTTCATTGTTGATTTGTATGTTTGTATAACTTCTTATGGGATGGCCGGATGGGATAGATTGTTATGGAAAATGGCCGTTTGCAAAGCAAAGGGGTGGTACTGAAAGATTTTTCCCAGGGTTGGCAGGTCTGAGTATGCACTACACCAGGACAGCCACCAAGGTGGACCCATATTTTAATGAGCCCTAAGGACAGACACACATCTGTATCTAGCCAGACTACAGAACATTATCTATCATCTTACATTTGTGACATCCAAGTGCTTGCTTAAAAACTTTCCAAAAACTTTGCTGTAGCATAAAATTCTACCACATAATGAAGCATGTGTGTTGTTTTCTAAAACCAGGCGATTTGTTGATGGTTTTTCTTCTATGTTATATTTTACAGTGATGGCTGGGCTGATCGATACGATGTGACAGATGGCTATGTAAAAGAGGCTGCTGGTGGAATCACAATTAAACTTCAGTCTGCCGATGTAAAATGGTTTGATGATTACTACCTGAAACTCCGTCCTGAAAACAACCACAGGAACCCATGGTTTCCCGAGTTCTGGCAGCATCGCTTCCACTGTCGACTCAAAGGTCACCCACAGGAGAATTTCAAGTTTAACCGCACTTGTAGCAGTGAGTAATTAATAGAATCAATTAAATTATATGTTTAGTACATATTTATGTTGTTGTTGAACAGTGTGGTGTACACTTAAGACCATTTATTCAGCACCTGATCAAATGTTCCACTGTCATGTTGAGTCCAGATAGAAAGGGGAAGCCTTGATTACAGGGTTTAATGCCAATCTGCATTTAAATCGACTGATTATCGCAAATAGTGAAATAGTCAAAAAGCAAACAAACGGATTGGCTGAAGATGGCTTAAAACAAGTGCACATGCTCCACAATATATCACTGTACAGTACACTCTCTTTATTTGTTTGTCTATTCTCATCTTTCGCTTTCAGTCTTTCTTTAATTCATAGGGAAAATTTTGTGTGTGCTGCATCAAAGGGAATTGTGTCTCATGTATTCTAATGAAAAAGGGCAGGAAATACAAATGAAAGAGTACTGGAGGGGCAGGAAAAAATTATATATGTAGGTGGAAAAAGGTTGATGAAAACAATTAAGAAGAGAGAGTTGCCTTTGATGATGAAAAAGGAAGTGTTTTTGAAAACTAGAGGCTCTATCCTTTCTATCCTCATCAGCCTATTTTCCTCATCTCCCAATTTTACCCATCCTTGCAGAACGGGAGTCACTACGGCAGCAGTACGCCCAAGACACAAAGATGGGGTTTGTCATCAATGCCATCTACTCTATGGCATATGGCCTGCATAACATGCAACGGGCCCTTTGCCCAGGTTATCAGGTGGGTACGGTTGTGCTGAAAGGATAAAAGGACAGTAGAACAAAATGGAGTTAATGGAAAGAGTTATATTCTTTATTTATATAACAATTTTAAGAACATGGTTTATAAAGTGCTTAACAATGCCAGCATCAAACAGTTAATATCAAAGAAGCCGTGAGGCATAAAGGTGATAAGGTAAGCTATACGTAAGTTAGAATATACATTATCTAAACATTTTTAAATATAAATAAATAAAACCTCAAAAACATAACCTAATCAATCTGTTATAAAAAGCCAGCCTTTAAAAATATTTTTATAAAGTGATTTAAAAGAAGATACAGATTCTGCCAGCATTATCTCCTCAGGCAGGTAGTTCCTAAGTTGAGGGACTCTCTGAATAAAAAAACGCCCTGTTGCCTTAAAGCTTGTGTCTCGACTCTAGAACAGTTAACAGGGACCTACCTGAGGATCTAAGGCTGTGTAGAGGCTCGTAAGGTGCTGAAAAAAAAAGATGCGTAGCTTGGCGCTAGGCCTAAAAAAGCTTTGAAAGTGATTTAAAATAGTTAAATCTATTCCAAAATGCACAGGGAGCCAGTGAAGTGAGGCTAAAACCAGTGTGATGTTTTGACGTTTCTTAAAACCAGTGAGAAGCCTAGCTGCTGTGTTCTGAACCAGATGGAGGCGAGAGAGTGAGTTTGAAACATTGAGGAGGGAAGTTTTAGTGATGTCCAATGCTCTAAAACCAGACTGACATTTATTTATTTATTTTTTCATAAAAGCTCAACTCTGATTACAAACAACTTTTTCTAAAACTTTGGATAAAAAATGGAAGCTTAGAAGTCAAGATTTGGTTTCTTTAGAAAAGTTTAGGCTGTGATGGCAGAAGTGAATGGAAAGAAACTATATTGTTTTTATGTCAATACCTTTTTGCTTAATTAATTATGTCATTGAAGGGGCTGTGTGATGCTATGCGACCTATAGATGGTGCTACACTGTTGGACTTTTTGATGAAGACAAACTTCACGGGCGTGTCAGGGGAGGGAATCTTATTTGATGAAAATGGCGACTCACCTGGCAGGTATGAACTATAATTTATCCATATATTATTTTCTTGACATACAAACAACATCTTTTTAATTACTATTCAAAATTGTTTTTATTAAATTGTAAGATTTTTGTATTCCTTTTCTACCACATATCCTGGTTACAAGTTGTGGGGGGGCTGCAGTCTATCTGAGTTACTTTTGTTGCAGAATTTTTAGGGTACACCCTGGTCAATCAGTAGTTTATTGCATGGTTAATGACAGACTGTGACAAGGCTAGGGACAGACACTGACAAACAAACATAAACTCTCCTTCACTATGGTACTTTAGAGTACTTTACTATTACTTTAGAGTAACTTTAAATTGTGGGAGGGAGTGTCTGGATAGAACCCACGGTAGCATAAGGAAACATGCAGATTGTTTTGCTGTGAGACTGAGGTACTACCCACTCCAGATTTGCCATCTTTAAATGTAAAATGCATTGACAGGATCAAACACTGCATTTTCATTTTACTTTTGTTAGATAAAAGGTATGCACTTCTGCTTTTAAACCACAGGTATGAAATAATGAACTTCAAGAAGATGGGAAAGGACTACTATGACTACATTAACATTGGCAGTTGGGACAATAGTGGCTTGAAGATTGATGATGATGAAATCTGGCCAAACAAAGAAACAATGATCAAGTCAGTCTGTAGCGAACCCTGTGACAAAGGCCAGATTAAGGTAATCTGAATAATTAATCCAAGGCATTCAAAAATCATTGATTTTTGTATAAAAAAGCTAGTTAGTTAGAGCTGGTAAAGCATAGGTATTGATTGTTCTCAACAAAATTTGTTTTGACCCTATAGGTGATCCGTAAAGGCGAGGTGAGCTGCTGCTGGACATGCACTCCTTGTAAAGAAAATGAGTTTGTGTTTGATGAGTATACCTGCCGTGCGTGTGACCTGGGCTCCTGGCCTACTTTTGACCTCACAGGTTAGCCCCGTTCTGGAAGAGTGTATGGCATTTCTTGTGTACATATTTATTTATTAAAAAAAGGGGGGCTCAGTGGTAGAGCGGTTGTCCTATAACCGGAAGGTTGGTGGTTTGAGTCCTGGAAGTGACCGTATGGTCACAGAGCCATTATCTCAATGGAAGAGACCGGTAGATCTGTAGATCTTTGGTTAGTTCTCCAAATGAACAACCTGACTTCAGAGTTCCTTCCTGTGTACCTAGAAGAATGCTGATGCTGTTTTAGAAGGCACAGGGTGTACCATTTGATTTAGATTGTTCCTCTGTTCATTCACTTTGCATTTGGGTAATTAGATAAAAATATAATTATTGAAAGTATTCTTACTTTACAGAATTTCTTCAAGCTATTTTTTTATTTGTTTATGTAAAAATCTATTAAAAAAGTGCACAGTGTATTATGTATCTTCACTGTTAGCCCAGTACAGTACCCTCTCCCCTCCTCCCATCCCACACTCTTGTGTCTGTAATTTGTTACCAGCACAGTCACCAGTGTTTTAATTATTCTGCACCAAGAGCAGGTTTTAATGCAAATTCATTTCTATCGTTATGAAAATTTATTTCTTCTCCATTGCATTTGAAGCGGTTGGATATTGCCTTGTTATGCTTTCAGCTGCCCATTATACTGTGCATTCAGTCTTGACCAAGCTCAATGATTAAAACATGAATTGAGTTGTGTTGGAAATTCAAATTGAGCTTCACTGCTAAAGACAGAGACCTTAAAGATCCTTAAAATCAGTGAAAAACAGCAACAAAAATGTAGAAAATTATGAATTATTATGATGTGATTAGTGTTCACACACATATATACACATGTGTATGTCTGTGTAAGCGTATTATGGCCATTCTGTGTATGTGACTAGTGTTTCATCAGCAATAAGTGCTGTGTTTTTCAGTGGGGCTACATAGAACAGTAATAATGAGGTGTAAACAAACTGGCTCTGTTCCTTCAGCAGACATTTTGATCTTTCTCCCTTAGGCCATAAGACAGGAGAGTACAGAGGGACAGAGATGAAGAGCGGAGCAATAAAAGGCACAGGGAATAGAGAAACATTCAGGTCTTAGCTGGCAGCGACAGAGTCAAAGGGGATATAGAAAGACAAAACAATAAGAGTTTGGAAGACAGAACACTGCAAAATAGCAGAAATGAAAAAAGAAAAGTGAACTAGAAGCAGGAGATACAAAAAAAAGTATGGCTGAAAGATGAGGATGCTTAGAGACAGGAGTAGCAGTCTGGGACAGTGAAAGCAGCATAAAAGGGGAGGATTGTTTTTGGGAATTGTGTCTCTTTGTCAGTGAGTGAGAGTTTCAAAGTTTGAAAGAGTTTGTCTTAAAACTTTGTATTGATTGAATTCCTCTTATTGTTTTAGTTTTGCTCAGAGATAAACACAATTTCCTCCAGGTTCTACAAACTACTTAATTGCAATTTGGACAGCTTCAAGAAGCCCCACCCCATAGAGCCCATGAGTAAAAGGTTAATCTGTTTTCAGGTCATATATAAGATCTTCTGTAGATTTGATTAACTGAATCTGTCTTTTCTGGTTTCTTTTATGTTTTTCACAAGTCTGCCAGTCTGTCCAATTGTGAGGAAATATGCTGTATATAGGAGTCAAACCTAGATATAGGCAAAACCTTTCTGACATTTTCTACATTTGTAACTGGTGTTGATCTGACAAGATTATCTAGCTGGGTAATTTCAGCAAGAACCAAGATGAATGATTATTGCAATCCTCCTTTTAATTAGTTCCACCTTATCTTCTCCCCTGCAAGGCAAGAAGAATGAGGAAATGAAGTGAATTAGGTAGATGCAAGAAGATAGATGAGCATTTAGATACTAGGGGGATAAAGAAGGGGGTGAAGTGATGATGTTGAAAAAACATGTAAAGAAACAGAAGAGAGGAAAAAGGCACATCAAAAATTAATATTTCCAGAAAAGAATGTTTGACTAAAATAATCCTGAATCTTAAACATTATTTCTTACACTTTAAAGTGAAAGGCATTTTAGATTTGTGTCTCTTTCCCCCAGGCTGTGATCCCATTCCAGTGGAGTATCTTCGATGGGGAGACCCTGAGCCCATTGCTGCAGTGGTCTTTGCCTGCCTCGGGCTCATGGCTACATTTTTTGTCATGGCTGTTTTTATAAGGTAAAGATTACCTCTCTGATGAGAACAATGTGGACTTAAACGATATGGTAGTATGTCTTGTTTAGCCATGTCAACTGAACAGTATTGTTTTATTGCCATCTCATGACTACACTGGCGGAATGTTTCTGTGCTCAGGTTCCGGGACACTCCAGTGGTGAAATCTTCCAGTCGGGAGCTGTGCTACATAATACTAGTGGGGATATGCTTGGGGTATCTATGTACCTTTAGCCTCATAGCCAAGCCCCATGTTATCCACTGCTACCTCCAACGCCTTGGTATAGGTCTGTCACCTGCCATGAGCTACTCTGCACTAGTTACTAAGGCAAGTTATAAGAGCTTTCTTTTGTTGGTTTGTGTTTGAGTAAATATACAATCCAAAATTCACCAGTATTCTTGAGTGCTGTGTGTTAAACTAGCTTTAGATAATTGTGTTTGATAGAAAAGGGTGAAAGAAAACATAATCTTTGAAGAATATAAATCCTGTGCATTTTATTAACTGACTTGTTTGTGATTTCTCCCTTAGACAAACCGAATTGCACGTATCCTAGCAGGCAGCAAGAAAAAGATTTGTACAAAAAAACCTCGTTTTATGTCTGCCTGTGCGCAGCTTATTATTGCCTTCCTCCTCATACTTCTGCAGCTGGGCATCATTGTGGCTCTGTTCCTTATGGAGCCCCCAAAGGTATGCTTTGAACAAGTCGAAAATATATCAGTAAAGTTTGTCTTGTTAAAATACAAATGTGTTATAACTGGTCGAATATTGTTTTAAAGTTTTATAAGATATATATGAACACAGATTTGTCCTTTAAAATGCTAGAAAATATTTTGTTTTGTCATGTAATTCTCTTGTTTCTTTAGGTAATCCATGACTACCCTAGCATTCGACAGGTCAATCTCATCTGCAACACCACTAACCTGGGTGTTGTTGCTCCACTGGGGTACAATGGTCTGCTCATCCTCAGTTGTACTTTCTATGCCTTTAAGGTAAATTAATTACTATTACTTATCATTCAGGGTTTGTAGGTTTTTACTCTGACACAAGTGACAGTATCATAACTTTCTGTCGAGTTTCTGTAAAATGTCTGCTCCATTATTTATTATATATCAACCCTGACTACTTATAATATTGTGTCTACCAACACTAATGGTAGTCTGTATTTGTAATAATTCTGCACTTGTGATTTCATTGAATATATCCATATTACTCACATTATAGATACATTTTGTTGTCATTCTGATTATTCTCTCTTTTTTTTATTAAAGACCCGCAATGTCCCAGCTAATTTTAATGAAGCAAAGTACATTGCCTTTACCATGTACACCACTTGTATTATCTGGCTGGCTTTTGTGCCCATCTACTTTGGCTCAAACTACAAAATTATCACAATGTGCTTCAGCGTCAGCCTCAGTGCCACTGTGGCTCTGTGCTGCATGTTTGTACCTAAGGTAAGTCATGTTCTTGATAGATTTATGGCTGTAAATATATTTGAATCTATTCATTTGAAAAGATTCAATTTTTTTAGGTATACATAATTTTGGCCAAACCAGAGCGTAATGTGCGCAGTGCCTTTACCACTAGCACAGTGGTGCGCATGCACGTGGGTGATGGTAAATCATCTTCAGCAGCCAGCCGTTCTTCTAGTCTGGTTAATCTTTGGAAACGGAGGGGGTCTACTGGAGAGACACTCAGGTATATCTCTGTGTGTCTGGATATCTGTGTATGTGGTATTCTCCAGAGGCGTGTTGGCCAGGTTAATGCCAGGTTACTCCTAGGTTTCAGACCAAAGCACCATTTCTTTAATGGCCCCACTCTGAGAGAGAGAGAGTGTGTGTGTGTGTGTGTGTGTGTGTGTGTGTGTGTGTGTGTGTGTGTGTGTGTGTGTGTGTGTGTGTGTGTGTGTGTGTGTATCTGTGTGTCTGTGTGTCTGTGTGTCTCAGAGATTGATTCTCTAAACTCCCCTGAGTAAACTGTTCCTCTGACCCCAACATGAACTGAGACAATTGCTGAAATGAGAAATAGCAAAGAGAAAGAAAGAAGAAGTAAATATTGAAACAAAAATAGAGTGAAAGGAAACTCAAATATAGAGAAAATATTACACACAAATACATAATTGTAGGACAAAAGCAGAAAAGCCTAACTTTGTAGCTTGGGAAGAGAAGACTTCACTAATAGCTTTCACACCAGGCTTTAGGTCATCTACAGTGACAAGAAACTGATCAAAGGACACAAAAAGAGAAAGGCACACCACTTGCACACAATGAAATAAAATGAAAGACAAAAACACATTTTCATTTGTCAGCAGGTTACTCCAGCTTACCCCGCTTGGCCAGCACGATTTTAATCCTGCTCTTTGGTGAAATGTCAGGAGACTTCTATCTTCATTTCAATTCTTTAATTCCTTTTTTCCCCTCTACATTTCATTTCATTATGTCTTCTTCTGTGGGTGGTGGTAATTGGCCTGGATGTCTATCTCCTAAGTGCAATTCAGGAGGCATTTGTTGTTGAGATGCCGTTAATGTAAAGCATTAACAGATGCAGACAGACACTGAAACCTAAATACAAGGGGGGAAAATATAACAATAAAAACAAGTCAATAATTGAATCAAAAGATTACCTTGTGTATGACGTAACTGCATGTGTCTGTGAATTTACTGGGTGATTTGAGGTCTTTTTCACCTCTAGACATCCTCAACAGTGGGTTGAGGATTAATCAGACGTTCCACAATAGATTAATCACACTAATTAACCTGACAAGCGATGAGAGGGAGGAAAGAAGAGGTGGTGTGGGGGTTCAGGAACAGACTAGTCTGAATGTAGCCTACTGCAAAACTGCAGGATGAATGCGAGGAAGAAGCCAAAGAAAAGACCAATGAACAAGCTGTTTAAAAATAGTGCAGAATATGAATTGAAATGGAGTATGCAAGATATAAAAATCATCTAGTTTCTGCTGGTTTAGTGAAAGATCTATTTAATAATACATAGCAAATAAAACAACTGGCCCAACATTTCATCTTTTGAGAAGCTGCAATAAATGTGTGTCACAGAATAAGTTCTGAACTAAACTAATATTCACTGTAAATTTTAACATCCTACATCTCTTTCTGCTCTCCAGTTCTAATGGGAAGTCAGTGTCTTGGGCACAGACAGAGCGCAGCTCTTCACGCGGCAACCACCTGTGGCAACGGCTGTCGTTTCATATCAAGAAAAAGGAGAACAACCAGACTGCAGTCATTAAGCCCTTCTCAAAAAACTCTGAGGAGCGCTACTGTGGTGGGAGCAACCTGCCGCCTCATGTCCCCCTGCCCTCACTCCCCTCCATGTCATCTCTGCCCACTCATCCTGACGCAGCCACCGACAAGACTCTGTATGAACTCTCTGAAGCCGAGGAGCGTTACTCAATCACATATCAACCACAGACCCCCTCCCCCATCAGCACTGTGAGCCAGAGGCTAGGAGCAGGTTTAGGAGAGGAGCCTCAGATGGCTGGGCTGCCAAAGTATGCCAGTAGCACCTGCAGCGGAGGCAGTAGAGGCAGTGGAGGCAGCGGAGGCAGTGGAGCCAGCGGAGGCAGCAGAGGCAGCAGAGGCAGCATAGCTAGCAGCTGTGGTCCGCCAAGCAGCGGCTCCGTTGTCACCGGGAGCGATGGTCGCCTGGTTACTGTGGACGATCATCCAGGAGTGGCACAGAGTTCACTGATGGATCAGATCAGCTGTGTGGTGAACCGTTTTACTGCCAACATAACAGAGCTCAACAGCATGATGCTCTCACCCTCGCCATCACACTCGCACAAACACCCCTCTCCATCGCCTCACCCCACAGATCCGTATCTGTTGCCACGGGAACTCCACATGCCGCCAACTCTCACCACATACGCTGATGTCCAGCCCCTACCCCCTGTAGAGTCAAGTCTAGGGCCCCGGGGTGGATGTCTGGTTCACCCTATGCCTCCTTCACCTTACCCCCTGCCACACCCCCAGACCTCCCCCTGTCTGTCCCCCATCAGAGGGGCCCGGATCAGCTGCCTCACTGACTCCCCACTCATGAGGGAGGAGCTGGAGGAGGAGCTTATTGCGTTGACTCCCCCGTCGCCATTTCGCGACTCTCTATCCAGCAGCGGCTCACAGTTTTCTGAGACGGGACTATGTCTGCCCCCAGTCCCCTCACACCCTCCCCCATCTCCCCCCTCGCCCCGGTACAGCCGACTGACACTCAGAAACTACAGCCAGAGTTCATCCTCGCTGTGAGGGAGATTACGAAGCTAGTGGGCCTTTGACCAACTCAGCTCAATGTTAACAGCAAACTGAGGATCGACAGAAGTCTGGTCGCCTCTGCGGTGGTGTAGAAGTGGACTGCTGTGTGAAACGAAACAGCCGTTTTTGTGTTTACATCTTTGCAGTGAAATGCAAGTAAGACTGTGCTCACATCATATTTCTAGTGCTGTCTGAATCAAGTGAGTAAAGAAGTGAGATCACCACTCTTGACTCCTCAGTATTTTGGGTGTCTGTAAGACCCAGAATCATTGTCTAAGGTCTACAGTTACTGTAATGGTTTGGGTAGTGGCCTTAAAGAATCAGGCTATCAACTAATTAGAGATTGTGAATGTGTGTGGGTGTGTGAGTGTGCTGTGTCATTTGAAGGTAAAATTGATGACATTAGGAAAAGGTTCAAGCAAGATAAGACCCTTAAAACCTCTGGACAAGTAGAGGCTTTCAAACGCACATACAAATATACACATGCACTCACAAAACACACAGTATGTCTGACCACACCCACATTACAATTTAAAGCTGTATTATCCTATAAAAACCCTTTCCTCACACATAACAGATACACTGTAAATACACAGAAGATGACAGAGTGAAACAAGCTTTTCTGACAAGTGCATTGAGGTGACATTACTGGTATTTTACTCTAAAGAACTTTCCCACAAAAAAACATATTTTTTCCATTCAGCTCCTCTCACCTATTTCCTCTGCCCATCATTTTCTCAGTCCCTCTTTCACTTGCAGCATTATTTTGTCCTGTGAGAATTGCATTATTTCTATTTATTTTTTTATTCCATGTTTTTTAAACATTTGAATGTATATTTTCTACAATTCCTAAAGCAGTTGGGACCAAACATTTTCTATCTTTCTGTGTGTGTGACTTGAGAAAGAGGGAGTGGAGGGACTGACAAGACCTAACCCTATCTCACTTCAAAGATGCTTGTTGTCTTGTTGTTTTGCAATTTGGGGGGTTCAGCTGGATCATTATCAGTGTTTCTGGGGCCATTCATCAAGCGGCCCCACTATTGTAGCCAATAGTTAGTACACCATGGATCACACACCAGTAAAACTCTCTGATATGTTGATGCTTCTGGGGCCTTGGTTTGTGTCAGTCTCTCCAGGAGGAAACCATTCAGTACTCTAATGGATACACAACATCCACATCATTAAGGCATTTCGGTCTAAGATTTATGAGTTCATTATAGATAGATTGACTGTTTATATTACAACGCCAATGAGTTGTATATTATATTTGTTCAGTTTCTCAGCAGGATACCCCTCAGTCGTCTGTGATAGCTGACCGGCAGATGTAGTATTTTCCATTCTACAGTAGCCAGCGACAACAAAGTGATTCTGTAAATAACAAGGGCATGCCAAAAGTTTTTGTTTCAGATGATAGATACTTTATTTACATATCAACAAATGACAAAAAAAAAAGATGTTTTTGAACTACGTTATAATCATACAGTACCAATATGTGTTACGACTACTGAAACTGTGTTACTACTCTGATTGTGTGACGAACCATTCCTTAACAAATGTCTTATATGTCAATATTATAATACTTAATATGAGTATGATTATTGTGCCAAAGGGGTTGGGGAGGGACTAGCCTAGCTTGTGGGTAAATAAGTGGTTTCATAAAGTGTCAGCGTAAATTTACATTGTTTTGGATATTTTCTATATGACTATTATCATATTTTCCAGTGTAAAAGCAATATTATCCATGTACAAGGTGCACATTTGAGGCATTTCCTAAATTATGTCTTAGATGGTTGTTTATTTCCATTTTTTTGCAAGGATTGTGAATTGATGAGGCTCTCTTTTTCATTTTTCTATACTTTATGAATGGACTATTACAGAGGGTTGTAGGAAGGAAGCATTGTTTTGTTTTATATCTTTACTCTACTTTGGCTTGTTGTCCTGCTGAGTGCCAAAAGTTCTCTTTTATGTTTTAAGTTTGCACTACACAGTGCATTAGTTGATTATGTTGCAAATGTGGTCTGTTTGAATCAGCAGTTTGTCTCTACAGTGTGAAATATTTTGCTTTGGTTATTCATAAGAGAATTATTAAACTATTTTGTTTATGATTGTGCTATCGGGTAAAGAAAGGAAAAAAGGTGTGTCTTAATGTGAAGCTTGTGAAATAACTAACCAGTGCTTTGTTTTGGCTGGTGTTAGGATGACTGGGGTCTGTGCTGCTTTAAGGTGCAGTGAGACTCAGCACTTGAGCGGTACGTTATCGGCCCATGGGCAAGGCTCCACAGTTGGTGTTGCCTCTGCAGAAACCAGTGCTTACATTTACCGCTGTCTTATTCTCTTTAAGGGCTCTGGTCTGACATCATCTCATGTTAAGTAGAAATAGACACGTAAAGGAGGAGGGTTCTTAGAGAGTATTTTAACATATGAGAATGTCATAATAAATTAATGTGTGGATTCCTTTGTTGATAAAATATAATGCAGGTTTATAGAATGAAAGGTAGAGACACTACTTGTAAACAGACTAAAACCACAGGAACCTGAAAATATTTCTGTCATCTCTGTTGTCATTTAACAAAATGAAATTCGAGGTCCTCTTACATTTGGTCTGACCTGTGTAGCTTTCAGAGGGATTTTACAGCAGGTGAAGCTGTCACTGCTCAGTAATCGGCCTTGTGTTGAAATGCAAACAGCGCGTTTTACTGACAGACTGAGAAATGTGCACTAATACCATTGCTCCATATTTTAGCCTTGCCCCAAGGATCACACAAGGCTTCTGCTTGTATTGCCTGGCCTGATCATGGTTAAATTGATATTGCTCTTTTTCTGTAGCCAAAACATAGTGATGATAATGCATAATATCTACTGCCAGCCAGAGAGATGGTTTCTTGCTGCCATCTATCAAAAATGCTGTTGTCATGTTGACTTACTTCATAAATGCACTCTAAAAAATTGAATTGATAATCCCTGCACTCAAAAGTACTTTTAATCCAAACATGCTTGGCTGCTGATCAGAGAAAAACAGACCTTAGGTCTTTTATTTTTATTACTTTGATTTCAAAATATCAATGTTAAAGCTACCAGGATCTCTCCTATTATTCCGGCCAGTCCTGGGACAGAGCCAGAGATTTTTATGGGGCTGTTTCTCAATGGCATTCATATTTGTCTATAGTTATCACACACCTCTTGCCACTGGGTTCTAGTTCTTGTTAATACAATCAAAGGGCTATGTTTATTTGGTAAACACTGCAGCCCAGTGGTTCTTTGACACCACAGATCACAGAGTGTCAAATCACTCTCACAAAAGCATGATGATTTGCAGAATTAGAAAAAAAGCATAGTGTGATATCTAGTTAAATACTAGTTGCAATTCATTATTTCATTGGTACTGCTACACTCGTGGGGAGAAGAGGATTGTAGTCAAAAGATTTTATATAAAAACTTAGACTAATTGTGTCTCTAAGACCAGGCCATACTCAGACTTTGGCAGTTTCCATTAGAAGGCGACCACCAGATGTTTTCATTTCATTGTTGTCAACACTTCGTTCCCAGAGGTTTTAGAAAAACACCCTATTGCTGTTGGTTTAATTAAAACGCTTGGTCCCAAGGGTGACAATGAGATATCCTATAAATGTCAACAATATTTTTGTAAGCCAGTGCATTTGAATGTTGCTTTTTCTAATGGAGGACAGATTGACCTACTGGAGTATGCAGATATTGTCTCAGCCTGTAGTCAGACTCTAGATAGTGAGTGCAGAGGACATGGATTAACATATAGAAGTTTAGTTTTAGAATTTTTTTTGAACATACAATATAGAGCTGACCAGTATTGTTGCAGTATGGTGTATTTTTAAGTCTTTAGTTAAACAAAGTACTTTCCATTGTTAAGGTAATAAAACCAGACTATACTGTGACTCTAGACCACATTGCATCCAATTATCTTTGCAAGGCATGATGGAAGTGGATATATGGATATATGCTGTGTGCTTTTTATATTTCTGTACTTTTGGATTAAAGGTGTAGACACCAACAAATCCCAGATATAAATTTTGGATTGATGTCAAGAGATGAATGTTGCCTATATTTTTCCACTTGAAGTCATAGTCAGGTGACATTAATAATTAGATGGTATTATATTTTTAATATAACACCAAAGTCACAAACAATTAATGTACATTGACCTAATGCAGCATCAAAGCAGTTTCAGTTTACACTAAAGTGAGCTGAGTGTGACTATATTGACTGTGTGGAATGTAATATATATTCTCTAAAGTCCGTTCTATTGCTCTATAGTACAGACATGTGGATGTGAGATGAAAGGTGTTTGATCACACCTGTGTTCACATACGCTCCTCTTAGTGCCATCCTTTGATTTAAGTGCTTTTGTGTTTTTTAGCTGGGCTGGATAAACACTACACACTGTATTCAATGCTCATTTATATCTTATACTTAAGAAAATGTGCTAGAGTAAATGAATTGTTTTGCTATGAAACCTTGTAGTGTTTATCCTTCTCATTTCATAGTAAATGATATTTAATGAGCTTTTTATAGCTTAGTTTTGTTTTGGCTTTTTGTTTCTGATGTTCAGAAATGTAGGATTAATTTGATGCTATATCAGTGTGACTATAGAAGATGGTTTTATATTTGAATATATGATCTATTTAATATTAAGTGTGAAATGTACGAATATATGGTTCTAGCTGAAGAGTGTTTATGTCAAAGTGGCTTTTTAGTGGAGGGTGTAAATGTATTTTCCGACAAATTCAAATGCTTAAAATTGTTTTTAAAGGATTTATTTTATTTCAGATTGAATACTTTTAAACAAATTGTCTCCAGAGTGGGGTCTGAGCTGCTCACTAAGCCTATTGCAGATGCCAAATTAAAGTAAAGCACGGACCTGTTGATTTTATTTTTTATTTTATTTTCCCAGATAACCTCTCAGTAAGGGCCCCATGAAGGTTTGAGCAAACTCTAAATTTACGTAAAGAGACACAGGACACTGTTAGCAGTGTGGTCTGCACTTTGAATATACCTCTTTAATCTTTCTGTTGAGCAATAAAAACACAGGGATACATTAGCCATTCATGACTAATAGATCCTCAAAGCAAGGCATAACATATTGAATATGGAAGTGTTATCACTATTATCATTGCGGATGAGTATTAAATGTATTACATTTAATGATGCATGTAATTAAATTACACAGGCAGAAAATTTACATTTGTCATTCAGTAAGTGGGATTAGAAGACTAAAGAGCCATTAGACTCTAAGGCAGCTTGATGTATTGCACATTGACAGGACAAAAGTCACTTTAGATGAGGGAATGCATTGATTTGACTGTGGTCATTTGTTGACCTTGTTTTGTTCTTCTGACAAAATACTGTGCTGCCACAACGGATTTGTACTGAGTAAATTATTGTTTTATACATCTTTTAAAAAGTCTGACATCATACATTTGCCCTCACATCTGGATGTCAACATAAAAGTGGTTCTCTTAGTGTTTTGGATGTACATGTATCTTTATATTTCTGTCAACCTCCAAGTAGAGTAACCACAACAAACAGGACACATGGAAAAAGAGGAAAAAACAATCAAAAAGTCTTTTGTTTATGATTTTTTTGGCATTGATAAATAATTGTGTAAATGTACTTTAAAGTACCTTTTTTGAATTGTTAATAAAAAACAATGCTTGATTATTTGGTTTTGTTCTTATTTCTGTCACTATACTCCACACACAGGATAATAGTATTGGTTACAACCCGGAGGAGTCGGGACCATTCAATCAGCAACATCTCTAAAAGCACTATCATCAGTAGTTCACATTTCATAAAGTCTGTTCAGATGATTGAATAGAATCCCAGTTTGGTGCACACAGTGAATGAAGCCTGCAGCCTGTGGCTCTGTGGCCTACATGTCAATGAACCCAGTCAATGGATGCTGTGAGACGATGCTCTGACGGCGCCTGTGATATTTGCCCCCTCCTTTATCTCCTGCGGTCACAGAGAACGCGGCAGCTGGTACTGACAGTGCTCTGCTGTGAATCAGCCCAAAAACATTTTTCATTTTACAGGTCAAGACAATGAAATTACTCTGCCATCTCTCATTCTCTTGCCCCTTCTCATGGTGCTCTCCTCATTTCACCCACTTACATCACCGTGTCACTCTGAGACATCCTGTCATTCTTCTGAGTGCCCCAATTGCTTTGGATCAACTGTTAAATTGTTGCAAACAGCCAAGTGTGTAAAGAAGGACAATTAACATATTTCAGGAATGCCAAAATAATCAAAACCAAAAAATGTAATAATTTTAATACCCTGGCAGTGATAGTTTATAAGATAGGGGGTTATCCAAATAAAATAAAAATAATCCAGTTCAACGTCATCTGCATCTTTAACACAGTATTGCTTATTATTTTTTGTGCACTCTTAACCAGCAAATATGAGTTATAACTAGCTTACTTTTAATTCACATTCCATATTCATGTTTCAAATGGTAAGTGCCTATTATGTGTTGCTTGGAAAAGTCCATAATGAAATAAATAAGAAACTAATCAAGAGACAGCACAGTGACTAATGCACAATGACTTAAAGCAGCATACATTTATTCTGTGTCGGTGTTGTCTGTTCTTGGGTAAATGACATGTTGTGGGTAAAGTGCAGTCAGATGGGTCCTATATATAAAGTCTGTGTGGGCAAGAGGTGTCATGGCAGCCTGTGGTTAACACTTAGTGTGAGCTTGTGGACATATCTTATACTATATATGCACAGGCTGTGTGGGCATGAGCATATGTGTGCAGAAGCTGATGGCATTTCACTGTTCTTCAGTGTGTAGGTGTGTGGCTGTGATAAGTGGCCATGAAGCCACTCTGAAGGACTTTATTTAAATGTGAAGGATTATATATTAACGCCACAAGGCTGGAGTGGTCAACCCCGTTCTGTCATTGAGTAGCCTATATCCTTTCACACCTCCATCTTCTTAAAACGTTCCTTTTTTTAATGGCTGATCAGTGTGCTTAAATAACCAGTAACAGAAGCAGACCATTGGTTTAGTCAGGAGAGTCTTAATAAAGACATGGGTGGAGGGAAAAGAGAGAGAAATACAATACCAGAGAAAGTTTTTAGTAAATAACCAAATGAAGTATGGTATGGTTCCAAGTTTCTTAAAGCTGAGAGCCCCACCAACATATCACTGCCTGTACCAACATAAGATAGGAGATATGGACAATGAACCCACTCTATCCATCTCTCGGGCCCTAGAGCAGCTGCTGTGGCTGCACTGCCCAGTCTTAAAAAAATAAAACGATCTCTTTCAGAACACAGACTTCGGCTTCTATTGGCAAGCTTCTCTACTGGCCTTACTCTGAGTTTTGTCCTCTGTGCCATCAAAATGAGCTGACATTCTGGCTAGTTAAAAGCCTAAAGCCTTGATAATATATCAAGCAACGTTACTCTGCCCCTTTGTCATCTTCAGCTTTTAAATGACACGTTACATTTTTGCCTGCATATGAGGAGATGTGCATAAGGTTGTGTTCACTTTTATGTAAACGAATGCTCTTTTATTCCTTGATTAAGGATGATTTGAGACAGATCAAGAATTCCTGAGTAAACAACATAATTGTCTCCCGTCTACAGTTCAGCTGTGTGGTGAGGCAGTGAGACAGAAGAGACAGCGAGTGAGCGCAAAACAAATTTGCGGCTGCCAATAAAGCAGAACTTGAGTTTTAATTTCCTGTCAGGGAAAACCAGAACAATATCAAGATTGAAACATGACTTTCAATGAGTCACTCTTGAAGGGAGCTCGCTGGGTTCAGGCTGTTAGCATTCATAACATCATCCCTTTGTCTGTGTCTCTGCTCTTTGCTCCTCTCTTTTCCTTCCACACACACTCACTGACACAGGCAGGCGGGTGCACACATGTGACAGAAGCCCAGCTCTCAGGCTCTCACACACACTTCCACATAAACGTGGTGTAATAGCACTAATGAGACTGCATGACTAATACCTCTTCAGCACTTTCTTCAGACGAGTGCTTATTATGGTCTGTCAAGGAGATGAGTCAGTCACGGTTACTATGGTGATCAAAGCCCTCAGCTTTTCCTTTAAGTGCCTGCTGGCTGAAATAAACCCTGAAATACCCCTTTAACCACAGACCACACAAACGTAAATTACCACATTGACTTTTTGACCTCCCTTGGGCAAAACTGATTACTAAGTCAAAACATTATGAGCATTATTGCTAAGAGATAAGAGACAAAAGCTATTGCCTAATCTTAAGAAAAAAATGTACTCAGAAGAGATTAGTGTATCTAAAATATTCTGTGCACATAAATTAATGGCTCATCATATATATATGCACCACTGGATCATGTTCATGTAAATAAAGGGGACTGTAAAATATTTTATGTGCATACAAGTAGGACCCTCCCCATGGGCAATGTGTTGTGTGTATCTATGTGGATAACTGATTGGATTTTTTTGGCCTAAGCAATTCTATTAAAGCTCTTTCATTCCACAAATTCACTGCCAAACAAATAAATACACTTTAGCCAAGGATATTTCTACATGATAATATACATTCAGATTTGTTTTTGCTACATGCATCCTATTATACTTTTATACTATTACTATTACTTTAATATATTTATATAATTAACGACATTTCCAAGGAGGGGGACAGGCTTCATTGAAACTCGCTAACGCATGCGCAGAGCTGAAGAATCACATGACTACAGACCGCAGGCACATGACAAATCAAAATGAAACTAAAAAGCCCGAACAAAGGACGCCTGATAACAAGAGTTTCACTCCAGTCTGATTCGCTGTCGCCCAGACGTCAATAAAACTTCTGATAAACTGGGGGTATTTTTTGTGAGCACGTGAAAATCTGTTTAATTGATTTTAAAGTCATTATTTAGTGATATACAATACTGATATCAAGCGCTAAATACGAGGGCGTTACATTTGCCCTTTTAATCATCCAGGGACAATCGAGCGTCACCTTGCTTGCGTGGTGTTGGAACACAACTATCTTGACTTTTAGTGCTCTTTGAGAAAGTTCAGGTTTCATAAAGGACAGACAGGCGACGGCGTGAACAGGGAAGTTCAAATTCCGCATCGGAAAACAGCACTGCACTCTTTTTTTTTTTCTTTGCAAGGTTGTGTTTGTAAACGTATAGTTTGGCTGCATAGTGTTTTGTGTTTAGTTAGCTAGCTTTGAATCAGCATGAGGCTCGGCGGCGTGTTGCTGTGTGTTCTCCTGATGTGGGTAGAAGCGTCCCGGGCTGACACACCGGCCAACTGCACTTATGAAGACCTGCTGGGGACATGGGTGTTTCAGATGTCTAAAGGAGGACACGACAAGACTATCAACTGCACAGCCGAAGGTACACATATACACGTATGCTAGCGTGCTAATACTCTTGGGAATCATACCAAAATGGGACCTGAATGTCAGGTTTTCAGTAAAGTACACCCTCAGCAGGTGACGCCTTCGTTTTTAGTAGGCCATTTGTAGTAAACATAATCTTTTTATAGCACAAACAAACAAGACACAATATTCTATGTCTCCAGCTGTTGGCGAGAGCTCAGTCACTGTGACCCTGGAAAAACTGTCTGTAGCCACTGATGAGCTCGGCCACGTGGGCTTCTTCACTCTCATCTACAACCAAGGATTTGAAGTGGTGCTTGGCGGATACAAATGGTTCGGCTTCTTCAAGGTAAGCCTTAACATAAAACTTTATTCAGACCATATCATGCAGGATAGTTTCCCTTCTTTAGAGTTCATCTCATGCTCCAAATCGATGCTTCCCCTGAGTTTGCCAAACCCATTGCACTCTTTAAATGTTTGGTTTGTTTTAGTGCTGACATGAAAAAATGACTTATCTTTTTTATTTATTGCATGGTAGAAGAATTGGAGGAATAATTATGATTGTGGGAATATAGTATTTTTAATAAGATGTAGTCTGAAAATAAGCACTTTTTATAAATCTGCAAAAGGAGATCAGTTTATTTTTTCCACTCACATGAAACTTGGAAGTGGGAAGTGTAATAGCTGGCTTGGCTTGTCACAATTTTTCCAAGTTTATTCTGGTTTAACTTCCCCTTTTGTCCTTCTTCTGAGATTTGTATTTTTCCTTTTTATTGTTGGTTTTTATTTTGAAGTCCTTTCAGATAAATGGATGCAAATTTGTTCTGCATGTGTTTTAATTTTATTTAATTCCAATGTATTTCTACATTTGCAGTACTCTGACAATGGTCGTCGGGTGACCAGCTACTGTGACCAGACCCTACCAGGATGGGTCCATGATGTCTTGGGAAACAACTGGGCCTGTTTTGTTGGGAAGAAAGTTAAATCCGTGCCACCCCGGACAGACTACAGCAGCCAAGTCTACAGCAGCAAGTACGTATGAACATGGTTTGGCCTAATTTAGCGTTATTTGGTCAATTTAGCCATCTCATTTTAATTTCCTAGTCTCACTTATTTAGTGCACTTATTTTACCAACAAGAATAAAATCTGAATGTCTTGTCAATAAATGCTAAATTGATATCATTGAAGATGCCTAGGGGGATTTTGCAGTCTCTAATAGTTGCAATGTAGTTTGGACTTTGTATAGGATAAATTTGCTTTATTGACATTCACAATGTAATAACAAAACCTAATCAAGTACTTTCACATGACATCGTTTTCCAGGTTACTCTATAGCTCATACAAACACAATCTGGACTTCATTGATGCCATCAACTCAGTTCAAAGCTTGTGGAAAGCTCAACCCTATTTCCAACATGAGACATACAGTCTGCTGGAGCTGCAGTACAGAGCAGGAGGCCCTGCCTCTCGTATCCCTGTGTGAGTACTCAATCATACTCTATGTTCATTAGTCTGAGGGATGTTAAAGCTTGTCTTATACATGATGACTCTCTAAGTACTATGGTAAAATAAATCATAAATGGCACCTTCATAGATAATAACTCATGTAGTTTCATGAATCTATTCTATCCCCTTACCTACATTCAAGGTGAGCACAACCATTTATTATCTGCTCAGACTCAACCATTTAAAGGCATCTGATGTCCATAGTTTGTTTTTTGGAAGACAACCTTCATGACAACATAATTCTCCTTGTACAGACGTGTCCGCCCTGTACCTGTGAAAAGTGACATTGCCAAGATGGCTGCTGCTCTACCTGAACAATGGGACTGGAGAAATGTTAATGGTGTCAATTTTGTCAGCCCTGTGAGAAACCAAGGTAAATTCTAAATGTTCTCTAATTAAATTATACATTCTAGTTACAGAATAGGATTCATGAGAAAACAGCAGTTTTCCAGCTCCTTCACTTCCCTCTTGGAGGGCTTTAGCCTGGCTTCTGCTTCCCTTCTGTGTTTCTGCACAGCCTAGTGTGTGTGAGAGGAGAGATTATGTGTGCCGAGTGTCTAAGAGGGCCTCTGCAGGACTAAGTTTAAAGATCTGGAGAGGGCTGGAGTGTTTCAATAGAAGCCCTCTAAGCCTGTGTGCAGCACAGGAAGCTCTTTTATTTCAGCTCTTCAAAGTCAAATAGATTTTTAGGTTCACAAAACCTGAAATATACCATCTCTACTTAACATGAATAGAACTCATATCTTGTGGTTGCAGCAAGACATTATATAAACTATAAAACTATTACTACGGAAACACAGCTTTTAATTTACAGAAACAACTGATGGAAGTTATTAGTCTAATGTGGCTTTTAAGTCTAGGAAACAAAAGACCTGCTGCCACTGTCACCCATGAACACGACTCATTACTACAACAACTCTGCTGTTACTTAATTTGTTTCTTTACAGCATTTAATAGGTGCCTGTTTTTACAAACTGAGCTGTATTTGCTTCACTGTTATGGGGCAGATGAGTATCCAGGCCAATATTGTCAATGTGCAACCACATTAAATGACAAACGAGATGTCTTAGAAATCTTCTGCGAAAGTACAGTAAATGTGTACCTAAGTCTTGTGTGAGCCTGGGATGTTGTGTTACAGCGTCATGTGGTAGCTGCTATTCCTTTGCATCAATGGGAATGCTGGAGGCTCGTATCCGAATTCTCACCAACAACAGTCAAACTCCCAACCTCAGTCCTCAACAAATAGTCTCCTGCTCTGAATACTCCCAAGGTACCTCAAGTTTTTATTCTTTTTTGTGTGTGTATGTATATATAATATTTGATACCCTTGAGAATCTCAAGGCTTTCAAACTGCCTGGTTCATTTTCACTGATTATTTTGAATACTGAATTTAGTTTATTACTTCGATAATGGTGACCAAATTATGTTACTTGAATTTGTTTTTCAGGCTGCGACGGTGGATTCCCATATCTGATTGGGAAGTATGTGCAGGACTTTGGTGTTGTGGATGAGTCTTGCTTTCCATATGTTGCAAGAGACACTCCCTGTGGCCTTCCGAAGAACTGCAGAAGCACTTATGCTGCAGAATACTACTATGTCGGTGGATTTTATGGTGGTTGCAGTGAGGCAGCCATGATGCTGGAGCTAGTCAAGAATGGACCTATGGCAGTGGCCTTTGAGGTATAGTCGCACCCCTGTCGACAGTATGACCTTGAATTTATGTCTCAAAATTAAGTTGTTTAGTTGGGTTTTGATAAATGCCCGTTCTTTTGTTTTGACTAATATTATTTTTCTCCTAAGGTGTATCCTGACTTCATGCACTATAAGGAGGGCATTTACCACCACACTGGCCTCACAGATGCCTTCAATCCGTTTGAGCTGACTAACCACGCTGTTCTGCTGGTGGGCTACGGCCGCTGCCACAAGACTGGACAGAAGTTTTGGATTGTCAAGAACAGCTGGGGCACTGGCTGGGGAGAGGAAGGCTATTTCCGTATCCGCCGTGGAACTGACGAGTGTTCAATTGAGAGCATTGCTGTCGCAGCCAAACCTATCCCCCAGTTGTAAAATTTTTACAGAATGGAAGACTGAGGGTCAAAATAGTCTATCCATTTTACATATCTTTTTAAAAAGTTGAGATTTAACCTTGAAATCACTTGAATATCACAGCAGGTGATGTTTTGATTCTTTTTCTATTTTCTCAATCCCGTAAGTGCATTTTTGTGGACTTCAGATTTAGGTTCAGTGTTTAAATAGAGTGTACATATATTAAAGGGACATGCACCAAACTACTCCTTTTAACCAAATATGAGAATAATAAGAAGGCTAGTTGGGAAAATTTCTAAAATGTGCTCAATTCATAAGTACACACTGGTCTTATTAACTGGTCCTGTCTTTATCTTAAGTCAGAAGTATCAGTTGTATACTGCACAGCTCCTGTGTGTCTGTGTGGAAAAGGGATTTGAGGGAAATGGGATTTTATTGTGAAAAATCACATGTAGTGTTTGTATGTTTGCTTTAGACTCAGGGAAGTATAAATGAGATTTTAAATCTGTGCTGCCTTTTGCAACCTGCCATTTCAGACAGCGGGACAAAAAACCTTTGTAAAACCTTTTAAATGTTTGATCAGGTAATAAAATTATTATAATTATATTAAATGCTGCCTTTTTATTGTACCATTTGTTTTGAACTGAATCTTGTGAAATGTGCACTATTATATTTGAGGGAATAATAAAACATGTAATAATTAATGTCTATTAATTTGTGTGAAAACCCTGTAAAAATATTGAACCTATGGCATGCCTTGTGAGGCGCACAGAGGGCATGACGGCACTGCATGAGTCACAAGGTCCAGACGTCTTGCTCCACTTCCCTGTGTGGGCTGGGCCGTACCATACCCTTCTTGTTCTTTGCCAACCAACTCTTTCTCAACTCTCTGGTGTGCTCCCCGCGCTGCTCTGCTGATCCCCTCCCATTCCTTCAGCCCTTACCGTAAAAGGCGGATTCATGCTAAGTTCTTGCCGTCTTCGGTCGCCATGCAGAACAACCACCATAAAGAACATTTGTATAAGATCCTTGTAATAGGGGACCTCGGGGTGGGCAAGACCAGCATCATCAAACGGTATGTTCATCACAACTTTAGTCCCAACTACAGAGCTACCATTGGGGTGGACTTCGCTCTCAAAGTGCTCAACTGGGACCAGGAGACTGTGCGTCTACAACTGTGGGACATCGCTGGTAAGTTTTACGCACGGCGCATCAGCATCTTACTCATGACTGATGATTATTCAAGACATTAAAAAGTTTGAACTTTTGTTTTAAAAGTAAATTTTGAGGGTTTAAAATTTTAAATTTGTTTATATACATTCTAAATAGCGTTATTTGTTTCTTTTTTCCCCCTCCACTCGCACATTTTTTATTAAAGTCTGATTAGATGTTGTGAAAATAGCAGCCTATGGCTGAAACCATGGCTGATTGAAATATATTGGTTGTTAATATTATTAGAGTAGAGACTATTTTGGAAGTTAGACCTCTTGCTAGTAGAGAGTTAAATGATTGAAATGAGTTCTACTGACACTGCACAAAATGTCTTTAATTAAGAAAAGATTAAAGACCCATTAGCTTAGATTACAGTGACGGATAACAGATTTATGGTAAAAAAGACAGTGAGCATGTGACCTGTTGGTCACAGCTGACATTTATCTGTAAAGGGATGGTGAAAGGCTTATTCAGGGTTGTAGCTGCTCATGTGTACCAGCTGACATGTTGGCATTACTCACTTCAGATCACTCACTTCAAAGCACCACATTGCTGCAAGGTTTATGCACAAAATAAAAGAAGTTATAAAACAAATGTTTTGCAATGTAGGCTGCAAAATATTTTGTACATAATTGTTTGTATGTTTAACACAGTTCAAAATAAAATATGAACATACAACAGTGTGACAGCACTGATGGCATTACAGAGACAGATATAACACTATGTCATCCATCCTGATGGTCCCATGTTTTATGGCTTACACCATTATATATATATATATACTGTATGTATGTATATTTACTGTATAAAAAACTTTGTCCTTCACCCTCCGCGGGTGGTCTCATCCTTCGAGCTCGGGTCCTCTACCAGAGGCCTGGGAGCTTGAGGGTTCTGCGCAGTATCTTTGCTGTTCCTAGTACTGCACTTTTCTGGACCGAGATGTCTGGTGTTCTTCCAGGGATCTGCTGTAGCCACTCTTCCAGTTTGGGGGTCACTGCCCCGAGTGCTCCGATGACCACGGGCACCACTGTCGCCTTCACTTTCCAAGTCTTTTCTAGCTCTTCTCTGAGCCCTTGGTATTTCTCTAGTTTCTCATGTTCCTTTTTCCTGATGTTGCCATCACTTGGTATTGCCACATCAACCACAATAGCTTTCCTCTGCTGTTTGTCCACCACCACGATGTCTGGTTGGTTTGCCATTACCATTCTGTCAGTCTGAATCTGGAAGTCCCACAGGATTTTGGCTCGGTCATTCTCTACCACCTTTGGAGGTGTTTCCCACTTTGACCTTGGGGTTTTCCAGTCCGTACTCCGTGCAGATGTTCCTGTACACTATGCCAGCCACTTGGTTATGGCGTTCCATGTATGCTTTCCCTGCCAGCATCTTAAACCCTGCAGTTAAGTGTTGGATTGGTACTATATATATATGATCAGTTATAATGCAGGCCTTTGACTGGGATGCTGCTGGGTAAGATAGCAAAGCTAAAGGCTACAAAAGTCTCATCTCACATGAGAGTCGGCTGAGGTTCAGAGAAATTTTTGGACCTGCTGCACATTCTTCCTGTGCACCCTCTCCTGTAAGCACACACAGTCATGTGTCTTCACGCTCATGTGAGTGAGATTTGAGGCCCAAGCTCTTGTATACAGAAAGTTTTTATTGTTAACCCTGGATGAGTGGCTAATCCATTCCTTGTTTAAGAAACACACATTTATGTGTTTTTTATGAAACATCCACAAAAATGTCTTGTTTTTCTCAGAAACTGCTTGGCTGGGATCTGGTATTATCTCACCCACTTTTCTCAGGCCACAGTGGTCATTAATCTTTTGCTGTTTCTTTGCATTTTCCAAAACAAATTACGACTCTACACTTCTAATTTTGTCAGCCATTTTTCTACAGCTGACAGGGTAGTTAGTAGTTTTCCCAGACCAGTGGATCCAACATACCAACAAGGCTTATACGATTAAATTCACCCACAGTCTGTCGCACACATGCATACACACATAGATACATATACATATACACATACACACATTCACACATACACACATACATACATACATACATACATACACACATAGATACATATACATATACACATACACACATTCACACATACACACATACATACATACATACATACATACACACATAGATACATA